>APFE031683751.1:124327-184645 GCA_000404065.3 Pinus taeda
TCAAAAGAGTTTGCTACATCAAAATGAGAAAATATGTGTTCTGAGATACATGGCTTTATAAGCCTACAATATTGCAGAAAATAAAATAGAGTTGGCTATTCGCCCACATGGTGCTCATGATAGCACAAGATATCCCTAATGACTTGGCCCAATAGTTGGTGCAGTCTGGTGGAAACTCCTATAGTGTGCCTCTAGTATTGTAATGACACCTCATCCATCGAGGCATACTCTGGAATCCCCCTAGTAAAAACTTCCAGGTTACGATCTAGCTCAATGATAGGATATTCTCCCAATTGATAAGGAGCCTCCTCAATCTGGCGAGCCACCCACTTGGCTATTGCAGAAACCCATGGAGGTCTCTCTGCTCCCACATCTGCAAAAAATTATAAGTTAAATCTTAGTACACATACATAAAAAAAATTAAAAACTTCAAAAATAGTTTTTACTCAAATCAGTCCACTGTGGCCCTGGAGGAAATGGAAGCTATAGATCTCCTTGGAAATTTGTGCCTTCATACGCCCAATCATCAACCATGATTAGATTCTGACGCAACCATCCAAAAAATGTCGGAGGGAATGCCATTTGTTGGTCACCTCCATGTTGAGGCATTAATTCTCCCCACCTGAGTAATCATGGATGTCTAAGTGCTAGTGGATCCACTTCCAACCACTGATAATAGAAAAATGCCACACGTTCTAGGATGAACGTCACCAAAATAGATCCGAAAACAAAATTATTTCAAATTCCATGACTTGCACTTGGTAAGTTGGCACTTCATACACACCAACAGACTCTCACTCCAATTGAAAACAATGGGATTCAAACACTTGATTGCATATTGGAAATGAGACTTTGTTACCTCATGCAACGCTTGTGCCCCAGATACTTGGGCCATGGTGTGTAGGCAGGGAAAATTTTAAGGGTGGATATCTATTTGAAAGTTTAGAAACCATGGTGAATCTTAGTAATCTATAATAGAAAAATTATTACCTTTTTTATGATATTTGTGTAAAAATATCTAAAATTTTGATTATATTATATTCGTCTATATAAGATCTTGGCGATTTTTAAGGTAAAATAATTTCAAACTATAAACATTGGGCAAATTATTTTTAGAAAAATGGAAATTGGCGAATAATGTTTTTGGAAAAAGTATAGAAAATTAGCCCACCTGTGAATATTAGCCCCTAAAATTTTTCCTATGTGTAGGATTCTTCATAGTGGGAGGTTGGTAATGGTCTTTATGCCAATTTTCGCACTTTGGGTCTTCTTTGTCCCTGGGCAATGCCTCACAATGAGCATATTCGTTCTCTCTCCTCCAGTGCGTCATCCATACAACCTAGTAATTAAATAAATGTCGACGACCTCTATTTCGAGCTCTTGATCCTTGAACATGAATAGTTGACGATCTACATCCCACCAACTGATCAAGTGTTGCAATGACTCAATATGTGATCTGATCCCAAGAATCATGAAGAACATGAGAAATCCACATGCTCATAGGGCATCAACGCAACCTTGATCCTTCATAGCCTAGTGGTCTTCATATCCATGTCCCCTTTCTTTCCATTTGATCACTATTTTGGACTCATTATCCTGTGGGAAAGAAATAAACCAACATTTCATGAGCTTCATGGAGACAAAATCCAAGATAAAATATTTTATATGAAGGAATTCACTTTAAAAATTTTACCTCGGTGCCAGCGCGTCTTTCTATGGATTTTCTCGTGCTACCACCACAAGGGCGTAATTGGAAACACGGTGAGCAACGCAAGTCCGATGGGTGAAATCGATGTTGGTCACCCACAATATGAAATTTTTGCAAGTCCTCCTTACAACCTATCCTATCGATGAAAATGCATGAAATGATTACCAAAATGAAGGGAAGGGACAAATATCTCACCTAAAACAAGTGGCTTGACGAACATTGTTTGTGATTAATCGTGTTCCTTGCCTAAAAATCGAGGTTAAATGATGTAAAAATCCTCTCACAATTGCAAATTGGTAAGTGGTAAAAATAACTTACTTTTTTCCCTATTTATAAGTTTTAAATAATAGTTTTTCCAAATTAGGGCATATTTCACTCATTTTTAAATATTTTTGCTCAAAATTGGTAATGTGCATTTCCTTGTGCAGTGACATGTCATATATTTTTTGTGATGGTGATTTATCTTGACTGATTCAATGAGTTTTATTTTATCATTTTTTCATATTCGTAAAAAATAAATGGAAAAGCAACCCCCTAGAGTCATCTTTAAGCTCTTTTTGAACTCTCTAAAAATTAAAACATTTGTCCATTCAAACTCATTAAAGTAAATGAAATGATGTCTACTTAGTATAGGTTTAACCCTTTTCCGGAATGAGATAGACTATTGTACAAAAAATGAATGCCTTAGTCGAACATGGCTAAGAGGTTCTCTTGGATATTGTTTTCTACCTTTTCGGGTTGAAGAGACGATTTACAAAAAGGGACCTTTGGAGTTTTCTTTTTTGCTTCTTTTTCAAACTCTCTAAACATGAAAAATATGTCGAATTTCACCTTCGTCGAACTCGTAAAACATAAACGGCGCAGGACTTGTCACCATGACGAAACCGAGTTTCTTTTTCCTAAGGCTCGTAAAACTTACTACTATTGATTCATCCAAGGGATGAACTTATATGGAAAGAACATGCTATCCCCTTCAAGCTCGCAATACAAAAATATATGGGGTACTCGCCAGAAATGGTGGGGGAAAAAGTGAAAGAGATCATCTCTTGTATTTTGTAAAGCTAGCATGTCACTCTTGAATATGACACTCATTTGTTGCTCGTGTCAGGTTTGGGACATCCTCACTTGGTTACTTGCCTTCCCGGGTTTGGGAAATCTATTCCTCTCATCTAATTATACTATTTTTTTCATCATTACCTCTGATCCCATGTTGAGTCAGATGTTTCCAAACTCCAGAGTCGTGTTATCGATATTTTCAAGAGAAGTCCTATCTGAAGTTATTTACCACTTATACATTGTTCAAATTTTTTCCACAATCCCGAATCATACTTATTTACTATACTACATCCTTTGTTTCATGTTGATGATGTGGTATTCATTATGGTCCTCCTTAGACAAATCATTTCCTATCGAATTCAGCTCATTATCTAGGAAAATGATCTAGAAACTCCCTTTGAGTACCTTAGAGCTTGCATGCTTGAATGGAAAGTTCTTCACATTCAATGATAGGTTTACATCATTGACCTTCGATCATATGATTCCATGGGTCTTTGACTTCAGTGTCACTATTCATAATTGTGGATTATGTTGATTGTACCTTGAGAGCCATTGTCATCATTGGTAGTTTCTCTTGTGCATGTTAATGGTTTACATCATTGATCGACAATCAAGTGTTTTTTGATCATGTTCGATTTCGACACATCTATTCACATGTTAGAATTCGTACATTGATCGGGTCGAAATGGAGCGCAAGACTCTGGATTTTGTCTGATAAAGTCTAGGTTGCATGGAGTTATGAGTTATTCATGACTGTACACATGATTCCTCTGGACGGATGGCTATGACCATACCATGGGTCCATATTCATGATCCTTTCTATTCGGATGGTTGCGACCATACTGAGGATATTTGCACATGATCCCTTCTATTTGGATTGTTGCGTCCATACCGTGGATTCAAGTATTATTAGATGCATATTCATGTATAATTCAGCATAATCATCAGAGATGTCAAATATGTATATGTATATCTATATGTATATACTTGATTTGCAGGTCTCCTAATGGTTTTCTTCTCGTCCTTGCACTAACTTGTAAAGCATCTCAGCCATCACTTCCTATTCTAACTTTATGCTTTAGGGAGCATCTGTTACACAATATTTTGTCATACCTCATGTTCACTTATTGTTCCATATCTCAAAGTGCCAAAACATTAACTACTGTGCAAAATATACATCATGATATATAGACCAAAATATCCCTGAAGAATTAATGGAAAACTGCCTTGAATTCATTTTGAAGAAGGTTATCCAAAAAACTAAGTTTTTTCATCAGCACGCTTTGCTCCACTACCTTCTCATGTTGATGGTAGGTTTCACAACTATACACTAGTGCTACCAGCATGGGTTTTGATAAGAAAACCTGCACTGAACCTCTTCTGGGAGGTTTTCCCATACTGGAGGAGAAGCTTCGTGGACTAGAACCTTCAAGAACAACAAGTTGAATATTGGTTGTTGTTGATATGGTCAAGCTCTCCCATTTTGACCCCTTGATCTTATCATCATGGGCTTTCCCCTTGAGATGTGGACCTTCCTCCCTCTTTGGTGGATCCGTAACTCCCTCTCGCTTCCTATAAATTCACTCCCTTCCATCCCCAAATGGTTGGTCATTGGTTGTTGCATCCCTATGTTGAGATTATGCTTACATGCTACCCATTCTAGCTTGGAGAAGGAGTGCTTGAAAAGCCTTTGCTTGGAATTGGAAATCTACCAAAAGGAGGTCTCCAACATCAAGGCATAAGTTGTATGCTTCCCTTTTTAGATTATTAATATATACATCTGATGTCAAATATGTATATGTATATCTATATGTATATACTTGATTTGCAGGTCTCCTAATGGTTTTCTTCTCGTCCTTGCACTAACTTGTAAAGCATCTCAGCCATCACTTCCTATTCTAACTTTATGCTTTAGGGAGCATCTGTTACAAAATATTTTGTCATACCTCATGTTCACTTATTGTTCCATATCTCAAAGTGCCAAAACATTAACTACTGTGCAAAATATACATCATGATATATAGACCAAAATATCCCTGAAGAATTAATGGAAAATTGCCTTGAATTCATTCTGAAGAAGGTTATCCAAAAAAATAAGTTTTTTCATCAGCACGCTTTGCTCCACTACCTTCTCATGTTAATGGTAGGTTTCACAACTATACACTAGTGTTGCCAGCATGGGTTTTGATAAGAAAACCTGCACTGAACCTCTTCTGGGAGGTTTTCCCATACTGGAGGAGAAGCTTCGTGGACTAGAACCTTCAAGAACAACAAGTTGAATATTGGTTGTTGTTGATATGGTCAAGCTCTCCCATTTTGACCCCTTGATCTTATCATCATGGGCTTTCCCCTTGAGATGTGGACCTTCCTCCCTCTTTGGTGGATCCGTAACTCCCTCTCGCTTCCTATAAATTCACTCCCTTCCATCCCCAAATGGTTGGTCATTGGTTGTTGCATCCCTATGTTGAGATTATGCTTACATGCTACCCATTCTAGCTTGGAGAAGGAGTGCTTGAAAAGCCTTTGCTTGGAATTGGAAATCTACCAAAAGGAGGTCTCCAACATCAAGGCATAAGTTGTATGCTTCCCTTTTTAGATTATTAATATATACATCTGATGCTCAATTTCCATAATTGTGTAAATGTTTATGATTTTAGCTTAACACTCCTTAATCTATTAAGTAGTTAATGTTTGATGTATTCCATATATGCTCTTATATCTTGCATAGCTCTTTGATCTTCCATGTATGTACTCATACATGGAGAATAAGTAAGGAGTGAGGCCTAGAGTGAAATATTCAAAGTCATCTCCCAAATATTGAGTGATTAGCATCAAAGCGCAGTAAGTTTCTCCTTCTCTCTTCATTTTTCAAGCATAAACTAGGAAAGTGTATCTTAGTTTGTTTAGTTTGTTCCTAGACCTAGTCATTGGGATAGAGGTATTTCCTTTGTTCGTAGAGGGGATTTACCATCACAATAGGGTACCCCTGCATTTCCAGGTCAATCACTCCATCGATCTAACTCCGAGCGTACTACTACCCAACGGACGGATCTACCAATGGTATATTTATGAGAATGATCAAACTAAGAGGTAGATTCAGGAGTTGTTGTAGAAAGGGCACATTGGGCCAACTTCATCAACCTGTGGGAGCCCAATCATGTTTGTACAGAAGAAAGACGACACCTAGATAATTTGTATTGACTATCGAGCGTTGAATAAGATCACTATTTGGAATAGGTATCCAATACCATAGATTGATGACCTTCTAGACCATTTCAAGGGGACCAAATACTTCAGTAAGATTCATTTCAAGTATAGTTATCAACAAGTGCCACTCGAACCCTCATATGTGTGGAAGACCTCCTTCAAATCCAAGAAGGGCCTTTTCCAATGGTTGGCCATGCCTTTCAAGTTGAAGAATTCCCCCACAACCTTCATGTGGCTGATGGGAAACATATTGCGGCCCTTCAACAATGCGTTCATGGTAGTGTACCTAGACGACATATTGATATTCATATGGAGTTGGAAAGAGCACATACACCATATCTGACATGTCCTCCAAACCCTCCAGTAGTACAAATTGTGTGCGAATTCAGAGAAATGTAATTTGGTATGACCCAGGTTTAATATATGGGGTACATCATTGATGAGCAAGGTGTGCATGTTGACCTAGCCAAGAAATAAGTTATTCAAGATTGGCCAGCCCCAACCACTTAACGGGGATCTGCAACTTTCCAGGTCTTACCAATTTTTATCACAGGTTCATGTTGAGATTCTCTCATATCTCTTGGCCTTTGATTCAAGTCACCAAGGGCATAGCGAAGGGAAATTTATTTTGGTATTAATCCCGAAAGAATGTGTTTCTCGAGTTGAAGCATCACCTCTACTCTGCACTAACGCTGACATTACTAGATCTGCAAAAATGATTTGAAATTGAGACAAATGCCTTCGACTATGCTATTGCTACAGTTCTTACCTAGCAGGGGCATCTAGTGGCATATCATAGTGAGACACTTTTTGATCCAAAATGGATCCTAAACCTCTAAATTCTTAAAATATTGAAAACAAAGTATCAAAGAAAAAATGCTAAGGAATGGCGGAAAATAGAGATCACAGGGAAAAATAGTGAAGAATGCGGAAACCCAAGAATGATGTATTGCTGTATTGGAGTCGTTGGATCTACCAGATCAATGGTCGAGATTTAATTGATGAGATCGCATTAGGAGAAGCCAGCGAATCGCATCGGGAAAGGCCAGTGGAGTGTATCGGAGGTAGCCTTATAATAATTGTGATGAACGATCCAACGATTAAACACGAGCTATCGGATCGGGCGCGCAAATCCAATGGTGTATATCGCATCACAATAATTCAAGAGGAGGACTTAACCGCAAGCCCAAGGACCATGCAATATGCGATTTCCACTTTATCACATCGCAAAGGGAAGAAGGACTAAGACCTGAGGCATTATGGAAGGTCGATGCACGATTACAATATTGATCGCATCACAAAGGGGAAGGACCATTGATCAGCCGCAATATTGTCGATTGCCAATGAGGCCGATCAGAGCGATCAGAGATCGGGCAAACAATACAAAGGAGCGTTAAACCATTGCGACCGTGTGGACCCGAAAGGATAATAGGGCGAGTTTTATGAAATTTGAGTTTCGGCTCAAAGCTTCATGGTCGGATTTTTTAGTGTTTCCGATGTATTTTCCTGGTGTTGTTATGTTTGAACTAAAAGCGATATTTTGGGATTTTTGTTATGAAGAAAGGCCAGACGATCGGGTTCACCGTGCCCACTAGTCCTTTCGTTCAAACTGTTTCTATTATGAACAATTGTGGCACGCTATAAGTAGTAATGATGGAACAAAACGTGTTATAAAAACACGAATAAAACAGAACAACAGAGGGAGTTCAACAGTTCAGAAGTGAACAGAGAGAGACTATGCCAAATGGATAGAGAGCTAGAGAGCTAGAGTACAGAGGTGGAAAGTCGAGCAGAGCAGAGCTAGAGAGGTTATGAAGCCATCCAGGGGGCCTGGAGGTCATGACACTTTGTTTGAAGTGTAAACTTTGTGTATTTCCACTGACTGTTGTCTTGAGACTCAGTGTTTGAGTTCACACTTGTAATCTCTGTTTTGAAGACATAATATAGAGCTCGCACTGAAAGCTTGGACCAGGAGACATAGCTAGGAAGTCTAGTGAACTCCTTTATCATTTAGCTATGTTGATATGTGTTTATTTATGTCTTTTAACTGTTGATTGTCTATATTATTCGCAATCTTATTGATCCATTTCATTAAGTAATATAGGCATTTCCTGCACATAAGTCTGTAATACCTTATTTTCTATTTAAGATAACATTTCAGATCAAGTGGTATCAGAGCTTAAGGTTTTTGTTAAGGTTAGACAAGTTTGTGTAGGAATTTGAATTCTAACTAGATTGAAGCTCCGGAGATCAAAAGAGTCTTTTCTCAGAGAATAATGGTAGAAGAAGCTCCATTGGGATCATAATCTCACTCTATAGACAGTTTTATGACCATAAGAGCTATGGTGGAAGAGATGTATCTAGAGTTCAAGAAGGGGCGAAGTGGAAGCACTTCAACACCAACACCAGACAAAGGAGCAGAGGAACCTTTTCTATTTGCACCTCTAGAAGACAAACGAAAAGGAGGAATGCCTCCTCCACCATCTCCTCCATCATCATCATCCTCAGAGTCATCCTCTTCGCATAAAACTAGCTCTTCAAAGAAGAAGAAGAAAACTTCTTTAGTCAAAATAGATGTAAAGTTTGATTTTCCAATTTATGATGGAGAACTTAATGCAGAGAAGCTAGATAATTGGATAAGGAAAATTGATGTATATCGTAGGGTGTTGAACGTTGAATTGGAAAGGAAAAATATCCAGCTGGCTAACCTTGGACTAGGAGGAACTGCACTGGTATGGTGGGAAGGCAAGACACAAGCTGATCTTCAAAAACATGGTCAAATCATTTCTACCTGGAATGAATTTGTTTCTGCTATCAAAAATCAATTTTATCCTTTGGCTTACATGCAGCAGGCAATGATGGGTTGGCAAACTCTTCAGAAATTGAAGGGACAAAGTGTACAGAGTTATACTCAGGAATTCAGAAAAAGAGCTTTAACTCTAGGTATATCATTAGACTCACCCGAGACTTTATTGAAGTATATAGCTGGTCTTCATAGTTTTTTAAAACATACTATACTTATGTTTAATCCCACTAGCTTAGGTGATGTATCTATCCAAGCAACACATCTAGAGGCTAGAGGTAAGAATGTAAACCCAAAGGTTGGGAAATCATCTAAATATTCTGCAAACAAGAACAAGGAAAAGAAGAAACTGAAATGGAAGGAGAGGAAAGAAAACACTGTAAACAAGGATAAACCTTCATGCACTCATTGTAAGAAATAAGGACATGATTAGGCACACTGTTGGTCTTTGCATCCAAAACTAAAACCTAAGAAGTTTGGGGGTAAGGAGAGAAAGAATGTTGCTACTATTCAGAAGGACTTGGGGTCAGATTCAGGTGATGAAACAACAGTTACAACCATAAGTATTAAAGGTTATCATATTTAGAGAATGTAGAGATAAAGAAGCACATATAGGAGTTGCTTGATAAGGGGTTTATACGACCAAGCACATCACCATGTGGATCGCCAATCGTACTAGTGAGAAAGAAAGATTCTTCGTGGTGAATGTGTATTGATATTAGAGCACTAAATAAAATAACGATCAAGAATCATTATCCTCTTCCTCAAATAGATGATTTGTTAGATCAATTGAAAGAAGAAATTTACTTTTCTAAGTTAGATTTAAGAAGTGGCTATCATCAGATCAAAGTCATAGAACATGATGCCTGGAAGACTGCTTTCAAGACAAAGCAAGGACTTTATGAATGGTTGGTTATGCCTTTTGGCTTAACTAATGCTCCTACTACATTTATGCGAGTTATGAATGATGTATTTAGACCATTTATTGATGATTTTGTAATATTTTATTTAGATGATATTCTTGTTTTTAGTAATACATGGGATGAACATGTAAAGCATGTGAAGCAGACTTTAGATGTTTTAAAAAGAGAAAATATTTATGAAAAACTATCGAAATGTGAATTTGGCAGAACATCTTTAAATTATTTGGGTTATATTGTAGGGGGTGGTGAATTGAAGATAGATCCCTCTAAGGTTGAAGTCATTGTGAATTGGCCTAAACCCAAATCTGCTTCAGAAGTTAGGAGTTTCCTAGGGGTAGCACAATACTGGAGAAAGTTTATTGCTAACTTTTCATTGATTGCAGCTCCTTTACATGCTTTAACAAGTTTGAAACAGGTGTTTCAATGGGGAGGAAAACAGTAGAAAGCCTTCGACACCTTGAAAGAGAAAATTAGTATAACACGAGTACTAGCACTGCCATATCTTCAACATCCATTTGAGATTGAGACAGATGCCAGTGACTATGCCATGGGAGCAGTGTTGATGCAACACAAGAAACCCATATGCTATCATTCTGAGACATTTACTTATGCAGTAGTTAATTATCCTACATATGATAAAGAATTTTATGCATTAGTACAAAGTGTGAAAAAGTGGAAACATTACATAATGGGTAAAGAAAAAATCATACATACAGATCAAACTTCAATATTTGCACTCAAAAACTAAATTACAACAATCAAGACATTATAGGTGGATGGGTTTTCTACAACAATTTCATTCTGTCATCAGATATAAGAAAGGCATACACAATAAGGTTGCAGATATGTTATCAAGACCAGTCATAAATGCATCTACTATACTTAAGCATAACTTAGTAAGTTTCATTGAACAATATGCTCAAGGTGTAGATTTTAAAGATGTATATGCAACTTTAAGTCATGACAAACAGGTACAAGAATTGGATTATTATGTAAAGGACCAACTCTTATATCATTTGGGAAAGTCATGCATTCCACAAACTGAAAGAGTTAACATAATTCGAGAAGCACATACTTCTCTCGTATCAAGTCATTTTGGTGTAAGTAAAACAGTTGCACAGTTGCAAAGGTTTTGTTATTGGCCAAGAATGCATGAGACAGTTTCTAGATATATCAAAGGGTGTACTATGTGTGCTACAAGTAAGCCCAGTAATAGAAAATTAGGCTTGTACACTCCACTCCCAATTCCTTCTCGTCCTTGGGAAAGTGTTTCCATGGAATTTGTTGGGGGATTGCCAAAGTCTAGGAAAGGTCATGATTATTTGTATGTAGTTGTGGACAGGTTTAGTAAAACGTGTATTTTAATACCATGTAATAAGCAGGTTACAGTTGAACAAACAACAAAGTTGTTCTTTCAGAATGTATGGGTTCATTTTTGGTTACCCACTTCGATTGTATCTGATCGAGACTCTCAATTTGTTGGGAATTTTTGGTCAAGTCTATGGGAGTTAATGGACACCAAATTGAAGAAAAGCACAACATTTCATCCATAGACAGATGGTCAGATAGAAGTAGTCAATAGGACAGTGATCTAGTTACTCAGAGGCTATTGCAGCAAGCATCCCAAGCTTTGGGATGAGCATTTGTGTTATGTGCAGCATGCTTACAACCGTGCCAAACACTTTTCTACTCAGAGATCTCCTTTTCAGACTTGTTTTGGTTTTATATCAAAGTATCCATTTGATTTTGTCTTTGGTAAAGACATAGTAGTTGATGGACACAGTGATGTGGAAAAAGCAACTAAGTTCATTGAAAAAATCCAAGAAATTCACCAGGTAGTACAGGAACAGCTGGAAAGAAGTCAAGTCAAGTACAAAACAAGACATGATAAGCATCGAGTTGAGCATAGTTTCTAAGTTGGTGATCAAGTCTGGCTGTATATCAACAAAGACATAATGTAGGGTGAAGGTAAGAAGCTTAAACCAATAAGGTATGGAACTTTCAAGATACTTGAAAAAATTGGTGAAAATGCTTTTCGCCTTGACTTACCAACTTATATGCAGATCTATTCAGTCGTTAACCTTGAAAACATGAGATTGTATGAACCTTGAATGATTGAAGATCATAAAGAGCAAGGTTAGTTTCCTTATATTGAGGATTTGTTGCTAGAGTATCTCAATGAGTTGCAGGAGGAAACAATTCTGGATAGAAAGGTGAGAACTACGCATCGAGGGGATGTTGAGTACCTAAAAATAGAACTCAAGGGTTCAAATCCAAGCAAGGCATGATGGATAGAAATTGGACAAGTGAAGGAACAATATCCTCACTTGACCTACAACTACAACAAATTTCTCCATATCTTAACTAGCCACAACCCCTTTCAGATGGGGTTAGGATTCCAACTACTATCTCCCATTGATATGGCCACACTTTTAGATATAGTTTTAAAGTATCCCACTTATGACAAAGATATGTATTCTAGTCTTACAATGGAATCATTACATTATGGGGAAGGAAATGGTCATCCGCACAAACCATCGACCCCTGCAGTCCATACAAACACAAGAGAAATTGCAGAATGATCACCATCACGAAAAGTCCACATATCTGTAATAGTTCCATTTGAACATCAAGTACAGGAAGGGTAGAATCAATAATGTTGTAGACTGTCTTTTTTGACCACAAGTTATGGAAATTACCATTGTGCTCAACTCTTGTGGACACGAGACTTCGAGGTGGCTGCATCTTTACAAGAGCGGTCTAGAATTCAGAAACACATACGAGATTCTCCTGAAAGGCAAGCAAATTATGGATTTCCACCTCTAGGGCACATTGTTATGTCACCTCAGACACCTTTGTGTTCATGTAAGTGATTGTGCCATGATGATTTGGGAGGCACACTACAATCGGATTGTCGGACATTTTAGAGAAGAGAAAATAGTGGCAGTGTTACAGAAGTATTTTTGTTGGTCGAACCTTCCAAAATATGTTAGGAAGTACATTAGATCCTACACTGCCTATGCCATTTCCAAACTGATAATCAAGAAGAAAGGCCTATATACCCCTATGCCTACTCCTAGTTGTCCTTGGGAATCCATCTTCATGGATTACATTTCAGACATTCCTTCTACTAATCATGGCAGTGATTGCGTGTTTGTGCTCATCAATAGATTCTTTAAGATGACCATTTTAATGACCTGCAAGAACAATATCATTGTACAAGCTACTATTAATCTCTTCTTTGAACAAGTGTGCGTACAATTTGGGATCCCGCAGTCCATTATCTCATATCATGACAACATTTTAGTGAGTACATTTTGGTCAAGCCTCTAGTCAATGTTGGATACCAAGCTCACTAAGTCCATAACCTTCCACCCCAAAACTGATGGCCAAACCGAGGTCGTCAATAGGATGATCATGCACATTTTGCACATGTAAAACTCGAATCATCCATGCCCGTGGGATGAAAGCTTCCCCTATGTCCATCATAGCTACAAGAGAGCTCTCCATAGCTCAACTGGACATAACCCCTTTCAAGAGGGGTTGGGATTCAAGCCACTATGTCCCATTGATGTGGCCACACCATTTGCAACTACTTAGGAATATTCGGCTCATGTTCAGTTCGAAGCTAACATTGCTAACAAATTCTTTGAGAGCATTCATCACATCCACCAATAGGTCCATGACATATTGGAGAGGGCAAATGCTAAGTAGAAGAAGTGTCATGATCAATATCGGGTTCCACACAAATTCCAGGTGGGCGAAAAAATTTAGTTACATTTGTAGAAGGAGCGCCTCCCTGGGCCCCATCGAAAGATTTTCCCACTCTGATATGGGTGGTAGACCATCACGAGGGTTGTAGGGGATAATTCCTTCTAGCTCAACATTCCATTGTTCCTTTTGTTTCATCTAATATTCAAGGTAGAGCAGTTGCAACCATACTTTCGCCTATTGTTGGACACATCCAACATTGTTCAGGAACTGACACCAAGAGAGATCAACCCAAGCTGCATCGAATAGGCCAAAATTGATAGGATCATGGACACACATATTAATAAGACTCTAGTAGAGGATCCAACTATATCAAGTTGTCAAACAAGGCTAACTCATTCAACAGGGCAAGTGGTTCATTAGGGACCAAGTTCAACATAGATTTCCTCACCGCCTTGAGGCTTTGCATGCAATGGAAACCATTTCTTATTAAGGGGGCAAGAATAATCTAGGTAGATATTGGTGGCCACCTACCTATTCCACTTAGGCCTCTAGTTGATTTCATCAGTTTTCTTAACTATACCAAGATTTACTATTTTTAGTAGTTTTTAAGGTCCTAAACATCTGGAGCTATTTTGACCCCCTAAAAGGCAATTTTTGAGGTTAGTAGCAGGATCATAGATAATTGGAGAGATATTTCCAACAATGTCTCCTACGCATAAAAATAATATCATATGACCAAGTTACAAACCCATGAAGTTGGCTACCCAATTAACTGCAACGAGGCCCACAAACTCTTAGTGTTCCAATTCCTGGGGTTAGGTTTTTGGTTGTTTAGGGTTTCCATTTTTTGTTTAATAATAAAAAGGCCCTTTAGCCTCATTGTAACATAGTTTAGAAGCATGTAGCGACCACATCTCTTCTCAGAGATAAGATACCATCACCCAAGCTAGTTTATTTCTGTTATGCTTGTACACATATTTAAGTTCATTGATATTAATGAAATGAAGATTTGTTTCTGCTTCATATATATGCTTATGTTTATGTTTATATATGTATTCTATTGTGTTCTTGAATAATTATGAATTAGTGGTATCAGAGTGGAATTCTCTTTCTCTATTTTTCTTTGCATTTGCCCAAAGAGGTTAGGGTATAAGGAGATAGGGCTCGAATTGGTTGAACCTCTCAAAGACCAGCCTTGCAAACCCTGATAGCCTCCCACGAAAGAAGAAAATAAATACGATGGGCTAGGATATCCTTTCAAAATATTTCTCGAGGAAGCCCTAGAGTGACAGAGGAACATGTTGATGGATAAATTTTCTCAGATCCTTTAGAGGATGCCCACAGGCGAGGCATCTTCATCGAGAAGCCACTCTGGAGGTGCCACTCCCTTTAAGTTACAAGTCAACATTGACATTCCCATAGTTGAAGGCTAGATAGATGCAAACGCCATAGATAGATGCTTAAATATGTTGGAATGATATTTTTTGGTTTTTGAATTTCCAATCTAGAAAATATTACTTTTTCACTCCTTAAAGTCGCCCCCCATCTGAAATACTGGTGGGAAATATATTGTGAACAGAAGGATGAGAGGGAACCCTCACTACTTTCAGCCACACCCACTTGGAATTATTTCCAATATGCCATCAAGGAACAATATTACCCTATCAGGAGCTATGAATATAAATACATAAAGTGGACCACACTGCGGCAGAGAAGGGACCAAGGTGTCCTGAAGTCCACGAATATTTTTCATACCCTTTCCACAAAGTTGGGTATCAAGGATTCTCAATGGCATTTGGTACTCAAGTATCGTAGGTTTTTGCACAATTACATCTCGGATGAGATGGAGTTCCTAGACATCTCGTCTATCAGACTCACCTATCGATACGTTGCCAATATTGAGAAATTTTTTAAAGAGAAGAAGCAAGACTTTGGATCTGCAAATCCAAAGCAAGGGAGGTTTTCCCCCAAACCATAGAACAAAGGACAAAGCGAAGGTGCGGAAAACAAGTACAACATGCCGAAGCCACAAGAAAATAATACCATGAAGACAACTAAGGAAATAGGTAAATGGTGTGAGTTCCATAAGAGCCCCACTCACAACACAAGTGGGTGTCAAGCCAAGCAGTCACTAGTGGCCAAGCTGAAGGATTCTTAATCAAATGCATATTCCAACTCTGAGTCAAAACCAGAGAAGGGAAATGACAAAGGGAAGTATATTATTGATGCAAAGCCCTGTTCTACCATTTCCACCACCAATATCTAGAAGATTGAGCGCAAAGATCTAGAGGAAGGGGGCCGTCTCTTTAACCCACAGATGTGGGTGAAGGATTCTTCGTTGTAGTTCATTGTTGACAACGAAATCCAAAATAACCTCATTTTAGCAAATTTCATGAAGTGGTTGGGCCTACAACCTACATCACACATGCAGTCATACATAATTGGGTGGCTCACCAAGGAAAATATCTCCACGTCAGCCAGTAGTGCCACCTTACCTACATTATGAAGCCCTTCATAAATGAGGTACTATGTGATGTTTCACCTCTTGAAGTTTGGGATGTATTATTAGGAAAACCATACTTGTGGAAGCATCATGCTATGTATGAGTCTAGGCGTGACACAATTATTATTGCTTTGGGTGATGAGTTATATAGGATACTAGAGGTAGCACCACCTACTACCATCTCTTTGATCTCTAGGAAGCAATGTAGTAAGATCATTTCCAAAACTGAGAAATTTGTCTTCCTTATGATTTTCCCACAATGCAGGAAGAAGATTGTGGCCACTTGCACGACCTCCAGACATAGCTCCTTTTTAGAGTAGCAGTAGATGGACAAGATAAGGGATGAGTACAGGGACATGTTCACCTCACCCATAGGGGTACCCCTTCACTGTCAGGTCAAGGAATCCATTGATGTAACCCTAGACACACCGCTACATAACAAACCAATCTATTGACCTTCTGTTCTGAAGAAAAATGAAATTAAGAGGAAAATTCAGGAACTATTGCGGAAAGGGCACATCAGGCCAAGTTCACCACCTTGTGGGATCTCGATCATCTTGGTAAAAAAGAAAGATGTCACCAGGAGACTTTGTATTGACTGTCGAGTGCTGAATAATATCATTTTCCATAATAGGTATCCAATCCCATGGATTGATGACCTCCTAGATTATCTTAAGGGGTCCAAATAGTTCAGCAATATTGGTTTAAAGTTCAGTTATCACCAGGTTCCAATTAAACCCTCCAATGTGTGGAAGATTGCCTTTAAATTCAAGGAGGGCGTTTTTTAATGTATGGTCATGCTTTTTGGGTTGATGAACTCCCTTGTAACCTTAATATGGATGATGGATGGCATCTTGGAGCCCTTCAAAAAATAATTCATGTTAGTGTACCTAGATGACATCCTAATTTTCATTCATAGTTTAGAAGAGCACATACACCATATTTGATACGTCCTCCAAACCCTGCGACAACACAAATTTTATGGCAATTTGGAGAAATGAACTTTTGGTATGACCCAGGGTCAATATCTAGGGTACATAATTGATGAACAAGATGTACATATGGACCTAGCCAAGAAACAATTTATTTGGGATTGGCCAGCCCCAATCACTCTAATAGATCTCCACAACTTTCTCGATCTTCCCAATTTCTATCGTAGGTTCTTGTTGGGATTCTCTCATATCCCTTGGCCTTTGGTTCAAGTCACCAAGGGTAGAGTGAAATAAAAGTTCTTTTGGTATGAATCCGAAATAAGTTATTTGTCAATTTGAAGTATTGCCTCTTCTCCTCACGAGTGCTCAAATTACTAGATCTACAACAACCATTTGAAATTGAGACAGATGCCTTCGACTATGCTATTGGTGCCGTTCTTACCAAGTAGGGGAATTCAGTGGCGTATCACAGTGATACACTTTTATATATAGTTTGAAGGTATCCCACTTGTGATAAAGATATGTATTCCATTCTGACAATGGAGTCAGTACATTATGGGGAAGGAAACAACCATCCACACAAACCATCGACCCCTACAGTTCATACAAACACAAGGGAAATTACAAAATGATCGCCATAACAAATAGTCCACATGTATGCAACAATTCCATTTGAACATCAAGTAAAAGAAAGGTAGAACCAGTAATGTTGTAGACTAATCTCTGTCGACCACCGGTTATGGCACTGACCACTGTGCTTGACTCTTGTGGACATGAGACTTTGAGTTGGCTGCATCTTTACAAGAGCGATCTAGAATTCGGAAACACATACTAGATGCTCTTGGAAGGCAAGAAATTTATGGATTTCCACCTCTAGGGCACACTGTTATTTCACCTTAGACACCTTTGCATTCATGTAAGTGAGTGTGCCACGATGATTTGGGTGGCACACTGCAATTGGATTGTTGGACATTTCGGAGTAGAGAAAATCATGGCAGTGTTGTAGAAGTATTTTTGTTTCTCAAACCTTCAACAATATGTTAGGAAGTACGTCAAAACCTACACTACCTACGCCCTTTCCAAACCGAAAATCAAGAATCAAGGCCTATATACTCCTATGCCTACTCCTAGTCAGCCTTGGGAATCCATCTCCATGGATTACATGTCCAATCTTCCTTCTACTAACCATGGCAACAACTTCATGTTCTTGTTTTTGACATATTCTCTAAGATGGCCATTATAGAGACCTACAAGAAGACTATCACAATATAAACCACTACTAATCTCTTCTTTAAACAAGTGTGGATACACTTTGGGATCCCCCAATCCATTATCTCAGATCAGGATAGTAGGTTCCTAAGTAAATATTGGTCAAGCGTCCTGTCAATGCTGGATACCAAGCGCACTAATTCCACAACCTTCCACCCCCAAATTGATGGCCAAACAGAGGTCGTCAATAGGATGATCGCCCACATTTTGCACATGTACAACTCGAAGAATCCACACACATGGGATGAAAGCCTCCCATATGTCCAACACAACTACAATATATCTCTCCATAGCTTATCTAGTCACAACCCCTTTCAGGTGGGGTTAGGATTACAACCACCATCTCCCATTGATGTCGCCACACCATTTGTAACTACTCAGGTAGATTCAACTTATGTCCAGTGTTGGGCGTGGAATCCCCACAAGGCATGTTTTGGGGCTTAACGCCCAAGTTTTGACCAAATCCATTATAAAGACTCTGTGATTTGGGGGCGTAGAGCGCAAAGTCATAATAGAGTCAGAGGGTTGTCTGCCCTTGTTTTTGTAATGTTGGCTTGAAATATCCACCTATGGTCCGCAGACCATGGGATTGTATAAATAGAGCAAGTCTCTAAGTGCAGAAGAAAAGGGGAATGAAGAATTAGAAAAGAATCATGATGAGTCTAAGTTCTTGAGTCGAAGTGTAAAGTGTGTCCTGAGTCTTAGAGTAGGAGAAGGCTCTGCAGCTGTGCGCGCAAAGGCCTAGTAGTCCACCACTGAGTGCACAGACCCTTTTAGCTGAGTGTGCAGTGTAGGTCGATTCTTTAACTATGGGAATAATTAAGAAAGAGAAGTTTACCATATTTCTATGCATCTCTTCCTGCTTTATGCATTATTGGGTATAATTTGCAAGTTTACTGTTTATTTGCTGTGCCAACTTATATGCATGTACTGTATAAATAAATATAACACAAGGCTTCTACTTACGCGAAGATAACTAATTGGTATAAGAAGGAAAGTAAGATATCGGGTGTGATTTAGGGGAATAGTATAGAACGCTGCTCCGGCAGCGCGGAAGCCCCACAACCCCTAGTTAGGGATACGCGAAGGCGAATCTATATGGGCATGAAGGCCAGGGAAGCACGTGAAGCAACCTGCACACAGGGACTAGTAGTTGGACCAAATCAACCCCTCAAACATCTCAAGGGTGCAGAAACCTGATTCGAGGACCCCCCATACTACTTTGGGTGTGACCTTAGTCCGCTCTCTGTGGACTATTGCCGAAAGGGCTAGTAGTACAAGGATTTTTTTGGCTACTTAACTCCGAACCTGGGTCAAGCCCCAACAAGCCAACAATTGGTTCTGTTGCTGGGATGGGATCTACATAGAGATGTCTAATGTCGTATCACTGGAATCCAACTAAGAAAGGAATTGAGGATTGGTTGGATAAGAAGATTCACGAGTTCGCGGCGCAGGAGAATAGGAATTCACAAATGTCAAAAGAAGAGTGTTTAGACTGCTACTTATACACGGAGATCCATGAAATTTTCTTCGCATCTTTCCCTACTGAGCTATACAAGTGGATCGTGAAGCTAGCAGATAGCCAAGGAAGCTTGATAGACCTATTGTGTGGACTCCAGAATTGGTACACATATTGGAAGCATAAGAGGAAAAGATCGCACACGTTGTTGATCACTGGCTCAATTGAATTATAGGAGGATTCATCATGGAGTTCACGGTAGATACTTCAGTCATATATAGAGAGGCAGAACGACACTTCCTCAAAGGACCGCGAGGTAAGTACGTTAAATCTTTGAACACTTGGATTAAAATGCTACTATGTGAAAAGTGGGTTATGTGAATAAATTGATGTTTGGGGCTACACGAAGTGGGAGAATCTACAGAAACGAAGCTAATATAGAACTAGAAGCTAGCCCCTTGATTTCACCTCCACGAGGGGACAAGGAAGAGCTCGTGAATGTCTCACCAAGAAGTGCGATCAATTTGATAAGGCAGAGGGTTCTGCGCATACCACCCCCACCCACATCGCCACCAATTTCACCATCTTCAACCCCGTCTTCACCCATACCACCTCTGCCACCACCATGAGTGAGTATGGCAAGCGCGATAAAGTTTCCAATGTTCAAGGGAGTAGGAAGTGAAGATCCAGACTAGTTTTGGTTCATGATAAAAGCTGTATGGGAAGTGCAGGGAGTCACAGATGATAATATAAAGAAAGCAACGTTGGTCAACACTCTGCAAGATCGTGTGCTGATCTGGTACATTAAGCATTCCAATGAAAATCTAAATGCGGGGATCGTGGATATTCAAACTGCACTAAACAAAGAATTTAGCAGGCCGAAGTTAGAGGTGCAATCGATCATTGGGTTCAAGGAAATCAGAATGCTACTAGGCGAGACTCCTTAGGAGTTGGATCAGAGACTGAATTGCATAATTCGCGAAGCTAACGTGACGTTGATGGATGGATAACACCGCAAATGGTTTGTAGCATCATTAACGCTGCATTTAAGGAACGCAATGTCACAACAGAGGCTAACAACTGAGGCAGAGGCCTTGGAGAAAGCGATGAGACTGTATGAGACTCGATACAGGATCCCAACCTGGGAGTTTAGCAGATCCACGCATAGTTGAAAAACTTGTGCCTTGAGATGCAGAGTCTGAAACAAGACAGGACAACTCGCCTAGAAGTGTGCGACGAGGTATGGTGCGTAAAGTGCAAGGTTCAGGGACATGACAAGGACCACTACCCAATGTTCGTAAATTACCTCACGTGAGGAGGACCAATGCCATTGAGACCGGAGGCACAAGCAGGACCAAGCGTGATGCCTGCATTATGGTGTGCGATTTGTTAGATAGGATGAAAGCATGCTACAGATAACTACCATTTATTACAGAAGTACACGCAGAATTCACAGCAGTTGTTTTATACTTTCTATAGATCAATAGGACATGATGAGCACACCTGTAGAAATTATGAGCTAATGATGGATTAGACTCCTAGCTATAGAGTTCAGGCCGAAACGTGGCCCCTTGAGTAGAATGCATGGATGGTGCGAACCAAATTTCAAGGGTGCAGATGAAGCCGAGGTGGAGGAGGACCTAGAAGAGGTCGCGAACAACTGATATGTTACAATTGCAGAGGGCCGGGACATTATGCCTATAATTGTACGAATCCAACACAACCATCATGCTTGTATTGTACATTATTTGATCATGAGACGGAGGATTGTCCCACACTGATAGCGAGGTTGTGCGATAAAGGAGCACTCCAACCTCCCCTGACTCAGAAACTGCAAATGATGAGGTCTGAGCTGCGCGAGGAAGACCCTAATTTGAATATTGTGCTCCAAAGTGGAATTATGACAAGGGATGACAAAGGCAAGTAGCCTGAAGAGAGTACTTGGGTTCGCAAGGCTCCGACGAAAGAACCAGAGTTTAATTTGGAGCACGCTAAGGAAACCTTCATGGAAGCCAGGAAGAGCTTCGGTGATGCCTCCACTTCAGGAAGCAAAGAGAGACCAAAGCCGGAAACAGACCCATCGATGCTCACGATGTTCCTAAAAACATGGATGAAGCTACTGCACGACAACAAGGCTATAAAGGGGCTACAAGAACTCATAAATATATGCGCTACAACTGCACCAGGAGAATTGCGCATAGTCCGGAAGCTCAGAAATAACACAACGCGAATAGGAAGGGAAATGAGATTGACTGTGCAGATTGGGGAATATGAGATGGACCAAGTGATTTTGGACCTAGGATTAGACGCAAACGTTCTATTGAAGCAAACATGGGAGTGCATGGGAAGGCCTACGCTGCAATGGTCTCCTATCCAATTATGAATGGTGAGCCAACAAAAGATCTTACCTATGGGGAGATTGCAGGGAATCACAGTGGATATTGAAGGAGCAAGTGCACTAGTAGAATTCGAAGTAATAGAGATTGTTGATGACAACAATCCCTACCCTGTGCTATTAGGAATAGATTGGGCCACTGACATGAATGGGGTGATAAATCTGAAGAAGCGCAAGATGATTTTCGAGAAAAAGTCTCTATGTGTAGTTGTACCTTTGGACCCTGCAGAAGGATCGCACTACACGGATCCAGTGCATGACTACGACAGCGACGATGATTTGGACTGCATCTACAAGATAACCATGCGAGAACAAGACTGGGTGAATCCAACCGTGGATGGACGAATCTCATGGGAATGTGAAAGCTCCTGCACATCAGATTCTGAAGAGGAGATAGAACGATGGAAAAATCGGTTACACGAGGTAACCATGACGAACTATAACATGATGACGAGATCACTGCGCTGCGTATCAACGGAGGTAAGGGATCTGCCTATGTATGATAGGTTAAGTGAGGTGGATGGCTTCCTGAACAAATTTGAAAGAGAAGTGTCGGAGCAGCAACGTGTCAAAGCTTTGAAATGGGTATTGAGTGCTACACCCACATGGTGGTGGGGTACGCACCAAAGAAGCTTAGAGGATTGGTGTGAATGCAGGAGGATTATGAACATGCGATTTGGGAAGCCTTAGATGCGATTAACAGATAAGATTGCTGGACGAGACGATTTGCGTGCCCACCTATCCAAATGGATGCAGGCATATGGTATGAAACTTGTGTGGATGCACAGAGTCTTCGCGTTAGGAGACATGGTCAGTAAGCATGTGCGGGAAAGGCAATGGCATGAACAAACCCTCCTGTTGGAACCACGGAGTATGGAGAGACCAAGTGCGCAAAAGATTATCCACGCATAAGCCTTTAACAAAGTATGCGAAGCGCTGAACAAGGTCCACAATGCGCAACACATTGACTGGGACCTGTGCGTACCAATGGTTCTATGGGCTTGTAGGACCATGTGCAGGAAAATGATGATGCAGGCACCTCCAAGGCTGAAGTATGAAGCGAACGTTGTAATCCCCATAAAGCATGAAATTCCTAGTCCGCGCATGGCAGCACTGGTAGATACAACAGTTCACGGAGCCTTGGAAGAAGGGATCGCATAGCCAAATGAAGCAGAACACTTGGGACATGAGGAAGAAATCCAATAGGGTAATTTTAGGCTCCAATAACTTGGGAAAGAAAGGGTGCGATTAAGGGAGAAAAGCGCTCTGGTGGAAGCAGAAGTTAAGAAGCTTGAGGATGAGATAAAGCAATATTTTCTCGATAAGAAGACCAAGGTGATAAAACGGGGTGCGTACGATCACGCTGACAAATTTGGGGACTATCACCACGAATTGATCAGTCTGATACCTTGGCTTGGACCACATATTACTAAACGAATCAACCATGGTGGCGCGCTACAGATGATAAAGTGTGCGACGCCGCTAGTAATAATAAAAGGTGAATATTTCCCAGGGAAAGTGAATGGCAGTCGATTGAAGCACTACATGGGTGGCCCAACTATCTGACTAGCTGACAGAAGCATAGTCTTCACACTCCAAGTAGTCAGACGAAGACGCGGGACCATAAACAAATGCAGGCGAAGCAGGAACAGGTCCAAGGAAGTAGTTCCGACACTGCAGTCTCAGAACAACGGGTACAGGAGACTAGCAGGCAACCGCTCAGTGCGCTGTCGGCCTTGCAGTTGTTCAAGCAGAGTTGGAGGGACTCCATGCGAAGATCTCCGCGTCATATAGTGACTCGAGGACAAGTCATGATATTTGTGTTGGGGGCTTGTTGGGCGTGGAATCCCCCCAAGGCATGTTTTGGGGCTTAAAGCCCAAGTTTTGACCAAGTCCATTGTAAAGACTTCGCAATTTGGGGGCGTGGAGCACGAAGTCATAGTAGAGTCACAAGATTGTCCACCCTTACTTTTGTGATGTAATGTCAGCTTGAAAGATCCACCCATGGTTCGCGGACCATGGGATTGTATAAATAGAGTGAGGCTCTAAGTGTAGAAGAAAAGGTGAATGAAGAAATAGAAAAGAAGCATGATGAATCCAAGAGCTTGAGTGGAAGTGTAAAGTGTGTCTTGAGTCATAGAATAGGAGAAGGTTTTGCAACTGTATACGCAGAGGCCTAGTAGTCCGCAACTGAGTACGCGGACCCCTGCAGCTGAGTGCGGAGGGCAAGTTGAGTCTATAACCGTGGGAAGAATTAATAAAGAGAAGTTTACCATATTTCTGTGTATCTTTTCCTGCCTTATGTATTATTGGGTATAATTTGCAAGTTTACTATTTATTTTCTGCGCAAACCTATATGTATGTATTGTATAAATAAATATAACACAAGGCTTCTACTTACGTGAAGATAACTAACTGGTGTAAGAAGGCAAGTAAGATCTCAGGTGTGATTTAGGGAAATAGTGCAGAATGATGCTCTAGCAGTGCAGAAGCCCCACAGCCCATGGCTAGGGCTGCGCAAAGGTGAATCTATCAGGGCATGAAGGCCAAGGAAGTGCGCAAAGAAACTTGCGCGCAGAGACTAGCAGTTGGACCAAATCAACCCCTCAGACATCTCAAGGGTGCGGAAACCTAGTTCCAGCACCCCCCCATACTACTTTGGGTGAGACCTCAGTCCACACTACACGGACTGTTGCCGAAAGGGCCAGTGGTACAGGGATTTGTTTGGCTACTTAACTCTGAACCTGGGTCAGGCCCCGACAAGCAAACATCTAGTCTGAAGATAACAGGGCTAATAATTTCATTGAGCGCATTCAACATATCTGCTAGTGGGTCCATGCCATACTAAATGTGGCCAATGCTAAGTTCAAGTGGGAGACAAATTTTGGTTACATTTGGAGAAGGAGTGCCTCATTGGGCCCCACCACAAGCTTTTCTCGCTTCGATATGGTTCATACACCATCACTAAAGATGTCAGGGGAAATTCCTTTGACCTCAGCATTCCACTGTTCCTTCACCTGCACCCATTATTCAATGTGGACCAGCTGCAGCCATACTTTCCCCCATTGCTGGATACATCCGATGTTGCTGAGAAACTAACACCAACAAAGCTCAACCCAAGTTGCATCGAACTGACCACAACTGATAAAATCATGGACATAGATAAAAAAAACTCACTAAAAGAAGATCTGTATGTATTGAGTTGTCGAAGCAGGCCAACTCCTTCACTAGGGACCAGGTTCAGCAGAAATTTCCTCACCTCATGGAGGCTCTTCACGCAATAGAGATCATTGCTTCTTTAGTGGGGAGGATTGATCTAGGTGGATGTTGGTGGCCACTTGCCTATTCCACCTAGACCTCTAGTTAGTTTCATCAGTTTCCTTGATTATAACAACATATACTATTTTTAGTAGTTTTTCTGGTCCTGAACTTCTAGAGCTAGAAAAAATGCACACTTCATCCTCTCTACCAGAACAATTGTGCACATATCAAGGAATTTTACTTACATATCCTTTTGTCATTTCTACAAGTTAGACCACCAAAGAAGCTAATGCACTTTTATAAATAGAACTAGCACTAACACAAGGCCAAAGGGAAGTCCAAGAAACAAAAGAGGGCATGCTCAAATTTCTTCATTTAATCTCATGGGCATAAGTAGCCACATTTACAGGACTCGAAGATCAAAGATCAAATTGTAAATTTTAGGTTTTTGGACAACAATGATGTGATATTTATTTTTCTATGATAGGAAAATTTTGAAGGAAAAGTATGTTTAGTGGACTATAGAGGGCAATTTTTGGTCAACCCTCTACTAAGAAATATGTCTCCACGAATGGTGTAAATGTGCTCCCCATTATATATTTGTGGATAGAAAACATACAACTAATGTCAAAAAAATTCTCAACAATTTTTTGAAATCTAAATTTATGATATAAGCTTGGGTAGGCAACATTCACTAAGTTTTATTGAAATTTTTTTGTAGATCCATATTGATTAGAGATAGTTTAATGATAGATAGTGATGATTTTTTTTTTTTATATGAATGAGCATAATTCATTTGGAGCTCAATGAGCTATAAATAATTAGAATGCACATGCAATTGGACCTCAATTAGCTATAAATAATTAGAATGCACATGCATATGGGAAAGGTATTTTGTTTACTCTATACATAAAAATAGGTCTGCATGTGTAAATAATTAGAATGCACATGCATATAGAAACATATATATATTTTCCACATTTGACTCTACGTCCAAATAATTAAACTCTAACATATATTTTAGACTACCTATCTAAAAACTTTTGTAATAATCCGCCGAAATAAAAAATTATACTCTTGGCCGGAAAAAAAAGAAGATAAAACAAGTCAGCTAGGAGATGATAAAACGAAACTATTTGCAGTCTCCATGTATTGTTTTAACTGGAAACTTTTATGCTGACCTAAATGTTTGTAATATTGCCTTTTGGAAGCCATCAGCATATAAATCACAGAATTTTGATTTTGTGATAGAATGAAAATCTTAAATTATAACTATTTATGGTGATGCGATGTTACACATTAATGAAAAATTAATTGATAATATAGATTAAAATCAATTTTATTAAACAATTTATGGTTAACATAAAGTTT
Source organism: Pinus taeda (assembly GCA_000404065.3). Lineage (NCBI taxonomy): Eukaryota > Viridiplantae > Streptophyta > Pinopsida > Pinales > Pinaceae > Pinus > Pinus taeda. The sequence continues at coordinate 150,929 of APFE031683751.1, forward strand.
TTAAATAAAGAAATAATTTTTGTTTTTTCTTTAATTAATTAATAAAAATAGATTTAAATCTACAATTATTAAAAAAAAGTATATTTTAATATTAAATTTTAAAAATTAAAAAATAAAATAAATTTGTTAATTATTCTTATTTGAAATTTAATTAAGTAGTATTGTTTTTTTAATCGAATCAATTTATATATTTAAAAACACAGTTTAAATAATAAAAATCACAATATTACTCAAAATTCTATTATATGTCTCTGTTACACCAAGCTCTCGAGAGGTGGGAAACTCATTCCAATGGTTCTCACGCTATCAAGAGCTTTGGAATTGTATGGGAACATTACCTTTTCAACGGAAGATGCAATGAGAGCTGGGGAGAGTTCTGGGAACTTTGAACACTGTTTTTTTTGGAGCTCAGACTTTCGTGGGGTTGGGGAATATAAAGCCTGTAGAGAAATATGTTGAACTGCCCACAAAACATGAACCTATGTTGAAACCTTCACACTGAGAAAGGCCAAAGACATTCTTAACACTGATATCCTTAATTGAGAAACTGGAGCAATCTCTTGATGGGTTAAGGAAGCATGTTGCACCTCAATGTAAGGGTGATATATGGGATGTCATGCTGATGAGTATTTCTTTTGTTGTTTATGTATATATATCATAGAAGATTGTATGTGCATATTGTATGTGGCAGACGGTGCTTAAACATTAGAGTTGCTTTTGTAACAAACATTTACATTAAAAAAAGTTCTTTTAATACAATGATTCAACCTATGCCATTCATAAAAAATTAATTAATAAACTTCCAATCAAATCCGAGGTGGTTAAAGTGTTAAGCAATGATACAGATGGCACTCGGCTCTTAACCTTAACATTTATTATTTATGTGAGACCCCTCTACAAATCTTTCATGTTGATTAATAATGTATGGCGCCCTTCCCAAACCCTCGGTCGGCTCACAGTTGTACTTGTGGGCTAGGCCACGCATTAAGCATAGGAGAAAAGAGAATTGATGAGACAGGGACTGCAAGGATGGGGTCATTCTGATCATCAATCTGTTGTTGATCCTCGTCCTCCCCATTTTTCTCTGACTCAACGTTCTCTTTTCCATGTTGAGCCGTTGGGGTCTTCTCCCAATCCTCCACACTGGGGTTTGGATGCCGTTGATTCTATTGGTTAGACAGACTTCTGAGAATTTTCTCTTGCTCCTCTCGTAGTCTTTCATTATCTATTCTTAAATTTATCATTTTAGCATGAAGTTGTTGAACAGTCTCGAGTAATACTTCATTGGCTTGCCATGACTCTTTGCCCAGCTGTATCCAAATATCAGATTTAGCATTTGTATAAGTGGTTCCAGGTGGGTCGGCTGGTCCTGGGCTCTCCTGCATTTTTCCTTATCTCTTTCTCTTGTTGGTGCAAACTCTGTGTTCACACATAAGTTTATTAGTAAAAATAAAAATAAACACATTGGTTTTTAGTACTTATTTTATTCCCAAAGAGTCTCAGTGTATGAATGTGAGCTCTGATACCATTTGTAACAAACATTTACATTAAAAAAAAAATTGTTAATACAATGATTCAATCTACGCCATTCATATCAAATTAATTGATAAACTTCCAATCAAATCCGAGGTGATTAAAGTGTTAAGAAAGGATATGGATGGTGCATGGCTCTTAGCCTTAACATTTATGATTTATGTCAGACCCCTCTACAAATATTTCAAGTTGATTAAGAACATATGGTGCCCTTCCCAAAACCTTGGTTGGCTCACAGTTGTACTCATGGGCTAGGCCACGCGTTAAGAATATGAGCAAAGAGAATTGATGAGACAGGGATTGCAAGGATGGGTTCATTCTCATTGTCAATCTGTTGTTGATCCGACGGTGCTGAAAACTTAGGGTTTTACCTAACCAATTTGTGCACCCTCTGGCCGATGTTTAATCATTTCTGGCGATTTGGGGTTGGGTTTCTTGCTGCTCCGTAGCTTTTTGCCTCTGCGAAGGCTGAGGAGGTTCGAACTCTTGTCCCCATGATCTCTGGAGTCCTTCTCTTCATGACTAATACCAGTAAGAATTTCCTTTATCTTGTCTGTCAGTTCCATTATTAAATTATTCCCGGTATGGTCTGGGAAACACTGTTTGACCGAACTTGGTTGTCCTGTGTAAGTGCTTGGATTTCGCGCTCAGAGAAGACTTAACTGCTCGGCTCTTAGGAAGGTCGGTCTAATTAAGGTCATTGATACCAAGGTGAATAACGATCTTAGACTAGCGAATGACTGATTCCTTTGTTTGTATCATGGTATGTTAATCTAAAAGACTGAGTCAAGGTAACACAACTTTTATTGACATGATGGCGACTATGGTTCAAGATCACTCTCCACCCATAGGTACGTGATTAACATTTGTTTTTCTTGTTTAACATTTAGGGTTTAAAGCCATAGTCTCTGAACAGAGCTTGTGCTTATTGTAGGTATGCTACCTACCCTTTGGTTCATTTGGAACAACACTGGAAAAGGTCATGCCCTCACTAGATACTTGTTCGTCATAAACAGGTTGGATATTTTCCTATCATGAAAATGCATCTAGCTTTTTCTGAGGTTGGGGCCAGGAATTGACCACTATTCTCTGGTCCATGGCTCACTGAGACTAGCTTTATTGGTCAATATGAAAGACTATCAAGGGTTTTCCACATTGCACATTTCAGTTCTTAAATGTTTTGGGTTTGAATTAAAGTTGTTACTTCGAATAGCGAGGACCGAAATAATTTCTTTTATGTTTTATTTATAACTTCTCTATGCAGCGAGGATGTTGTATTGTTCTCGAACTATTCAATTGTTAACATATACTATGTATTGATTCTATTTCTTTTAATGAATTTTCTAGATCCTTTTTCATAACTTGCAACTTACATTATCGAACGAGGGTTTGAAATGCTACTCTGCTCCTATTTTATGGCATTCATTTTATTAGAAAACATGTTGTTTGTCGACAGGAAGTCGTAATGCTTATTGATTATGAGGAATATGGTCAGAAATTATGTGAGTTAGAGAGTAACGTTTTCCAGAACCCTATAGGGAAACAATAGTGATAGTACAGGTGATAAAGATTAAGGTTTCTACAATATCTTTCTAGTTTTCATGATAATCATATGAATATAAAAAATACCCTTGACTAGGGTAGCATTCGCATGCTACACTTGTTATAGTTTATGGTTGTGGCTTATATGTTTCATCTTAGATTATACTCTATCTTAGCATTTAAATATTTCCTTACCTATGTCAGTCAATAAATATTACTATAGCATTACTTTCCAAACTTCACATAAGTTTTTTATATCTTACTTAGTTATTTTGTCTGTCTTTACTATTCATGAACATATAGCTTCTTTCAAGCCTGCTAATTTGTTTATATATATATATATATATATAATCTCATTTTCACAGTCTTTAATCTATCCAAAAATAAACTGATAATGGGTCTGATAATTGTTAACTAGTTCATTGATAGCCTTTCTATCTCGAATTTGTAAATAAATGAATTTATCAGAGAGCTTAATATTTACTTATCTGTCTAAGTGGATAAGTGTTCTTCAGAAAGATTGATGTTTTACGTATCTATCTGAAAGTCTCTCCTCCCAACCACAAGTCTGGAAATTACGTCCAGACTCTCCCCCGAGCACTTTCTGTGTTCCACACTGGATTATCTAGTTACAGTCAGTACCTTGGACCTCAGGGCTTCCGCCTAACCTCAAGTTCTGTACTCTTATCTAGACTGTTTGTTAGAAAATTATCCCATCAGTCTTTCCTTCTTCCTCCCACCTCTAGGATCCCCCTTTCTTTTCCCCCTCTCTTCCCCTTTTCAGGTAGAGGGTAACTATTTTTTCTTGGAAACCATTTCTTTTAACTATATTAAACAATTTCTATTTCATTAAAATATCATTGCCAAAAATTTTGGTAAACACAACATATATTTCTTGGCATTCTAGCCTCACTCAGTTAATATGCAATCATCAACATGTAATAAATTCTAAATTAACATTTAACATAAATCAACTTAGTAACTTCAGCAATTTTATGCGACTTGGGGGTGTTACATCTCCCCCCCCATATGAGGAACATCATCCCTGGTGTTCTCTCTGTTTTCTGAAAACAAGGCTAGATAAGTCTTCCCCATAAACTCCTCCTCTTCTCAAGTGGCCTCATCCGGGCCAAAGTGATTCCATTGCACTTTAACCTAGGTGATGGCTTGCTTCTGCAAGTTTGTTTCTCTCTGGTCGAGAATACGAAGAGGTTCTGCCAGGAATTCTCCTTCCAATTCGACCTAAAACAACAAAAATTTCAACTTTCAATTGTCTAAAAAAATAGTATATCTAGTCATATAATCATTTAACTATCTACCTGAATGTTTTCCCAGTCAATAATGTGTTGAGGATTATGCACATATTTTTTTAGTAAGGACACATGAAACACATTGTGGACCCGAATGTGGCTTGGTAGCTTCAGTTTATAAGCCACTAGTCCAACTCGTTCCAAGACTTAGAAGGGTCCACAGTATCGGGGTGCTAATTTAGCACATCCTCGCCACTGTAAGGAACTCTTCCGGGGCTTCACCCTTAGATAAACGTGATCCCCTGGTTGAAATTCCCTGTATGTTCTCTTTTTATCTGCATACACTTTCTAACTATCCTGGGGCACTCGAAGATTTTGTCTAATCTTCTTAATAGTTTCCTCCATCTCTGCTAGCATGTCAAGACCCATTGCTAGCTTATTAACTGGATTATTTTAGTCTAATCTTCTTAACAGTTTCTTCCATCTCTACTAGCACGTCAGGACCCAATGCTAGCTTATTAACTGGATTATTCCAGTCTATGGGCACCCTGAACTTCCTCCCGTATAACACCTCAAAGGGGCTCATACCTAGAGATTTGTGATGTCCATTGTTTTAAGCAAATTCTACTAAATGGAGGTAATCCTCCCAGCTGTGTGGTTGCTGCATCACAAATATGCGTAGCATGTCCTCCAATACTTGATTCACCTGTTCGGTCTATCCATCTGTTTGGGTGTGGTAAGCAGTACTAAATTGGATTTAGGTACCCAATCCTGAAAAGAAAGTCTTCCAAAATGTGGATGTAAATGTTACATCTTTGTTAGAGATCACCACCTTGGGTATTCCGTGTAATCGAAAAATCTGTTTCATAAAAATATCTGCGATTTCCACAGTTTTGTACGTGGATTTCACAGGTATGAAATGAGTTGTTTTACTCAATTTATCTACTACCACCATTATGGAGTCATGTTGTTTCCTTGTGCGGGGTAATCCGGTGATAAAATCTAGCGATATGGTCTCCCATTTCCATTTTGGAATGGGCAATGGTTATAACAACCTGGCGGGATGTTGGTGCTCTGCCTTTACTAATCAACACTCAAAGCATTTGGACAAATATTCTATGACATCCTTCTTTAGTCTGGGCCAAAAGTATCCTTTTTTTATGGCTGAAAACATTTTCTGATAACCTAGGTGGCCGACATAAGGTTTTCTGTGAAACTCATCTAATATTAGTTGTTTAACTCATTTTTGGTTAGGAATGTAAATTATGTTCCGAAATGTAAGAAGGTTGTCAAAACTCATTTCAAATTTTGATTTTTCCTCATTTAGCAAGTTTTCTTTTGCCTGTTGCTGAAGGAAGGTGTATTCTGGATCTTTATTCGCTACTTCTTTTAAAATGTCAAGAATATTTGAACTTACTTGACTCATTTGAATCTCATAGACATAATGTACCTTTCTTCTTAGGGTGTCAGCCACACGTTTTTCCTTCCCTTTTAGGTATTTCATTTCGAAATCAAATTTTCTCAGAAATGTTGTCCATCTGGCCTGTCGAGCATTTAAACTAGACTAATTAAAAAAATTTGTAAGGCTGCTATGATCTGTCAGCAACCAAAAAAAAAATCCCAACAGGTAGTGTTGCCACATTTTTAGTGCATGCACCACTGCTATTAATTCAAGATCATAAGCGGAGTACCGCTCTTCATAATCTTTTAACTTTCCAGACTCATAAGCAATCAACTTTTCTTCTTGTGTTAGTACCCCACCAACACCTTCTTTCCTTGCATCTGTGCAAACTACGAAAGACTTTTCTGGATCTACTACTTTTAACACTGGTGCAGTAGTGAGTAGATGTTTTAATTTTTCAAAACTTTGCTTGCATTCGGCTGCCCATTGGAAGACGGGCCCCTTTTTTTGTAAGGAGGTCATTGGAAAGGCTATTTTTGAAAATCCCTCAATGAATATACGATAGTATCCGACTAATCCTAAGAATGATTTGGTATCAACGACATTCTTTGGGGATGTCCATTCCATGATTGTTTTGATCTTTTCCGGGTCTACTGTGATGTCGTATTTTGATATAACATGACCCAAGTATTGAATCTGATCTTTAAAGAAATCACACTTGCTACATTTGGCATACAACTAATTCTCCTTTAGTGTCTGCAATACTATTTTCAGATGTTCCTTATGCTCCTTCTGATTCTTAGAGTATATTAAAATATCATCAGTGGATATCAATACAAATTTATCCAGGTATGGCTAGAAAATACCATGAATTACACTCATAAAGGTGGTTGGGGCATTCATGAGGCAAAATGACAATACTACGAACTCGTAATGTCCATAACGAGTACAAAATGTTGTCATGTAGATGCCTACTTCTTTTATTCTTATTTGATGGTAACTAGATCTTAAATCAATTTTCGAGAACACCTTAGCTCCTTGCACTTGATCAAATAGATCATCTATACATGGTAAGGGGTACTTATTCTTGATGGTGAGTTTGTTTAATTGTCGATAATCAATGCATAATCTTACGGTTCCATCCTTTTTCGTACAAATAAGACAGTGGCTCCCCATGGGGACACACTAGGACAAATATACTTTTTGTCCAAAAGCTTTTGTAGCTACATTTTGAGTTCCGTTAACTCAAGTATGCTCATGCGGTACGGGGCTCTCGATATGTAAAATTGTTCCTTTTTATTTTTAAGCTAGATTGTTTCAAAGACTGGTCATATGTCAGATTGTTTCAAACACTAGTCATAGGTTAGAAAACTGATAATAATCTTGACATGATATATATATAATATATATATATATATATATATATATATATAGAGAGAGAGAGAGAGAAGAGAGAGAGAGAAGAGATAGATTATATAATATATATATATTATATATATATATATATATATATATATATAAGGGAGATACACACGGAGAGAAACACCAAGAGAATATATTATATATAAGAGAGATTGGATATTTATTATTTAATTAATTAAATTTATTGAATATTTGAATATTTTGATTATATATAAATATATATAATCAGAAAAATAATATTTATTTTTGTATTTTAATTTTTTTATTATATATATATACCCTCCAGTTAAGGTTTTTCTGTGAATTTTGAAGAAACCTCTAGCCATTCCCACCCGTATCCAAGTTCCCAATATTCCCACGTTCTAGAAACTCATGCAACATAGTTATATATTATTAAAAAAAATATAATCTACATTTATTACAAAAAAAAAAACTTTCAAAATCCTATATATTTGAATAATTCAAACATTTATATCTGTTTCACTACTAAACCGATGTTATGATATTGCATAAGTAAGTGGAAATGGATCACTCTTTTTAAAACTCTGGGTCAATAATAGGAAAGTTGTAGTTTATTTGTGTTAAATTTTAAATGATTTTCTACTTTAATTTGTTTATGAGTTAGAAACTCTCCAGAATCTAAGAGCTTTTATGATGATAAATCCATATACATAATGACAAGCCTATTTTAAATAAAAATAAAATAAAATTTAACTAAAAACAATTCCACCAAATTCTAGTAAAAAAAAATCACCATGTTTACACAAAGCCTTGTAAGAAGAACATAAAATTTCGTTTACATATTTCCTACCCGTTGATACAACACATACATATAATTACCATTATGGAATTATCAGTAAATCATCGTCATCAATTTGTCCACTATTTTCATTGTCGTTCGCCCTTGAGGCCGTGACTTGTGACCATGATTCTATGTAAGTTCATCATACTCTTGTATTCGTACCACGCAACATTGCTTTCTCAGCTCTTCTACTATTGGTGTGCACTCAAAGCGATCACTTATGACCATGGATCAAATATTCTTACATGATAATGCTATTATGACCAGGGATCGAATCCACTTACATGATAATGCTATTATACCCAAATCAGGACCTTGGATCCCTGCATAATGATAAATTTCATGACTGTAACATACTGCAAGACGCATGATTGGTTGAACCATCATATATGATGCTTTTTGATACTAAGCTTATATGACACAACTTACTGCAGCTCGCAACAAGAAAGACAACTCCCTTGTCTGTCACAAAATTGCAATTGGTGACATCTAGATATTCTAATGCCCTGAAATTTGACAGGATCATTAGATTACTGATATTTTTGCACCAAACTAGGCTCAAATGCATTTGAATTTTGGCACCACTTGCTATAGTAGCCAAGCTTAAATCAGCTACTGTAAAATTGAGACCCAGAATTTGCATATTATTACAGAGGCCGATTGCAAATAACTCCTTTGAATTTTGTACTAAGCACCCACTGAGATTGATTCTTTCAAGCTTGATGTTGGAAAGAAGTAGAGTTTCTAATTCTGCATATGTGAGAACTCCTTCAATTCCATCCCACTGAAATTTAACAAAGCCGGACATTTCCCATCACTATGGAAGTCATTGAGTGCAAGGGATGTTAGAACCTTCCATTCCATTACATGCAGCAAGGCAGACTGTCAATAGCTTAGCTACCAAACAAAGCTTCTCAAGCTTTCTACAATTCTGTATAATCATGAGTAGAGCAGCATCATTTAAAGGATAGGACCAGTTAAAATACACAAACTCCTTCAAATTTTTGTTTGCTACAACAATGGTTTCTAATGAATAATCAAGACAGGCTTCTTGATCACCGTATGTATGAATAGACAGAGAAATCACAATTGATAACCCTGACATCTCTCTTAGGTTCCCCTTTAGGAACCTCAAAGACAATATCTGTAGATGTAGTCAGTGGGTAGCCAGAGACTTGAGGGCCGAGTTAATGTCGATGGAATGAGTACCAGGAACGTAGTCACCAAAATCTACAGAGAATTTCAGAAGCTATGGACAATTCTTCCTTATCTTGGACAGACCCGAGGGAATGAATCCAAAGAAACCTGTTAAACTCAACTGTTGGATATTCTTGCAATTTCTCTATGAGTCGAGTGCACCATCAGACAAATTCAAGCAAATCCTAAAGACAGATAGACCTAAGCCTCTTACACACCCTAGTGATGTTGTCCATGCAAAAATTCATTAAATTGGGTATTGAAGATAAGGTAATCTCCAGGCGAATAGTATAAATTTTCACAAATCCCACAAATCCTTGATCTGAAATGCTACCTAAGGCTGCTCAGGGCTCCCTAAGGATAATATCAGTAAGCTTTTAAGGGATTTGGAGATCAACTGGAGATCTGAGTCCTGCAATTGGTCACATCATTGATCGAGTTGCAAGTGCTTAACATGATTGAAGTGGGGAAGGAGAGAAGACAGGAGTGTAGTCAACCTAACACTGAGCTTGTGGACAACCCATTCCATCACGTCATTCCAAGCTTTGCAAACCATGGACGCCGAGTACCGATCCTGCGGGTCTGACACCCGTGTTAAGATGAGGGACAACAATCCTTTGTTTCCCATGACAATTTTCATGCTAGTCTTCGTTGTTAGTTTTGTTCTGTGAAAGAAGAAATTTAAAGAAAATAATGTTGGTCTAGACAATTGCAAACCATAGTTACCAAATTCTATTTGGAAAAAATTTGACTACCTAAAATTTAATACTAAAATAGATCTTACAAAACTAAATTACTTTTAATAATTTTAAAAACTTGTGCATATTTTTACTTGAGAACTTCTTAACTAATTATCTATAGATTAAGATAATTAAAAATATTGTACATGTATCTAATCTAATATATTTTATTAATAAAAACTATATAATTTATCATTTTTAGAATAACCACAAATCATAAATTTAATATAATTAATAGCTTTATAATAACTAAAACTTAAATTTTTCATTGTAGATTTTGTCTCTTCACTACATTCGGTAGAAAGTGCATTTTGTCGAGAGAAAAGTTGTACAATCCAAAACAGATTACAGGAGGGAACCACACCCAAAATTTAATTTATGAATTTTCGATTTTAGTACGAGTGAGGAAGAGCATTGAAGTGTACCAAGCACAGTTACAAAATTTGAAAAAAAGTAGTGTAACATCCCTAAAAGAACTCAAGGTAAAATCAAACAGTTATGAAATAGTAATTGTAAAAGTTACGAATTAGTTACAAAAACTAATTCTTGATACTCGTGAAAACGAAATGAGGGAAAAAGAAAAAGGTAATCGGAGGGCAAGAAGCTGGGGGTGGGCGCTAGAGACATCTTGCTCGCTTCACATGTTTCAGGCTTCCATTTTTAAAGTTCCTTCCAAAATATTACCGCGTTTGAAGATTAAGCTATTTTCTAAGTTGGAGATAAAGGCTCTATTGCAGTAAGAGACATCTTCGCTTCAGATGCTTGGGGCTTCCATTTTCAAAAGTTCCTTCAAGATATCTCTGCGTTTGAAGCCAAAGACATCTTGCTCCATTTTCTTCCGGCTTCCACTTCGAAGTTCTATCCAAGTACAGTTGATTGTGTAAAGATACCCATTTCTTTGTTTGAGAGTGTTCCATGGTCATTGTATCCATTGAGTGTGAAAGCTCTAGAACGAGGAAGATGTTAGATGCATCTCATTGAAGCCTTTATAATGCTGGCCTTTTTGTTTTGATAGCAAAGACAACAAACAACAACGTGATACCAGGTATTTTCCATAATGTTCCCGTTCACAATGCCTTTGGATTTCTCGTTGGTCTGTCCGCATTTTGGATAGCTTGTTGGTGGTACAACTGAAAAAGATAAGTTAATCTCTATTGCAAAGTTCTTCTACATTAAATTATTGTAGAAATATAAGTCATCTTGAAAATATTTGTTGCATAGTTTATGCACAGTAAAGATAAGTATTTTTGTGATTTTCTTGAGAGTGTTAAAAGCTAAGTAGCTTTATTATTTCTTTGGGATAAATTACACAAGGTTCTTGCTAAGTACCCAAGATATCCTCTTGAGAAGAGATGTATGAGACATCTAAAGTTCTTGAGGAGATTGTTGTTTTATATTTTCTTTGTAAAGAAAATAGGGTTTTTACTTGAATAACCTTAGTATCGGTTTTTTAATATATAACTACATGTAGATTAAGGTTATATATTCCTCTTGTAAAGAAAGTATACTACTGCATGTAGATAAACATTGATATATATATAATATATATATATTTTCTTGGTAGAGAAAATATTTTACTACATGTAGTTAAAAATTATTATTACTATATATAGGAAAAGATAATTATTGTATATATTTGCAACATTAAAAGATAAGTAACATTTATTGTCTTTACATAACATGCATATGTGTTTATGTAGGAAAAGATAGGACAAATTCTCTTTTCTTAAAAAGGTATTTCGTAGTCATTTTCCTGGGAGTGAATATAGATTAAAGAGGGTAATTGGTGAAATATTCTCATGGGTAGAGAGTTCTCTTGAAAAACAATACTTAGACATGAGAAAATATAATAACCTATGCATAGATAAAATGCACAGAGATAAGTCATAGGAACCTTCTTTGGAAAGAGTATATCTTTTTATGCATGAAAGATAAGTTAATGGTGTTAATCCCTTTGCAAGAGTTTGCAAAAGTTACATGTCTTGGTGAGTAAAAAGGTAAAGGATTTGGTTGTTGCATATTGGGTAGTTTGATTTATTTGCATGGTTAAATGCATAAATGGTTACCGTTATTATTATCTTAGTTCTTATGCACAAAAGAAAGGTTGATTATGATATTTTGTTGAAAATAAATGCATGAGGACTTTGTTATGATACTTTCATGGAAACAAATGCATAATAACTTTGTACATAAATGATAGGGACACTATGTTGGGTTCTTGAAAAATAATTATGTGAAAAGAACACATGTGCAAAAGCATAGAAACAATAGTTTATTACATGTATGAAGATATAACAATGGTGTTATATATTTTAAAGAGAAACATGGATTTGTAGAACTATTGGGTTAGATCTTTTAAGGAGAATTATGCATTAATGCGAATAAGAATTGTGGAAGGTAAAACAAGTATTTACTTGAATAAGTGTACTAGTTATTTATTATGACATGCTTGATAACTATTGGTGCACAACGTTGTTAGAAGAAGCATGTTGTGATATATATTTACAACTCATGCACATGAGTAGATGTTAAAAGATCACTTGTAGAGACTGATTAATGATTGATTAAAATTGTATCTAATCTTGTTGCCAAAGCTTGTTGATGACAACAATGACAGGAGATGATGGCGGTTTGTGCCAAAGAAAAATGATGTTTAACATTGTGGTAGGTAAAGAAATAACGGTCCATGCTTATGAGTACAAGTTGTGAGATCGAACATTGATAGAACAATCATGCCACAAGGATGTAGAGAGTGGTGATATGTAGGTAAAGGGTTTCATGGAAAATGTAATAGCTCTTAGCTAGTTATGTGACATCTTAATGATATTTAATTGTAATATTTTATAACAATGGATAAGGGATGGAATCCCTTATAATCCATTGAGTGAGGGCTGAAAATCCGCATGAGCATTTAATAATAAAATTAAACGTTTGCTGGTTTTCACCCTACGGAGTTTCCAGGGTATATCGGTGTTTGATGATGTGATTACTTATTGTGCTAAAGTGATGATGTTGATTCCTTATTTGATGTGATAAACATAATGTCAAGTATGTGATTAATTAATATGGTTAAGGGAAGCATGAATTGGATGCAAGGTTCATGAAACCATTTATGTTAATATACTACAACAGTGGTTGTAAATGGTTAAGAAACTTACTGTCCTCTGTCGCAATTTACTTTATGTACTAATGAAAATTATTTCTAATGGTTAATGAGGAATGTGGAGTAGTGATTTTGGATAATTACTTGTGGGAAATTTGTGTAAAAAAATCTAACTCCCTGCTTTTACATGTGAGGTTACTAGAGTATGTTACAAGTGGTATCAGAGCTAAAGGTTGCAGCACTGGCGCCTTTGGGAATTGGTAAGCGGAAAAGAAATTGAGGTATGCCACCAGTGGGCATTAACTCAGGTATGAGTTTAACAATCTACATATTGATTTATGTAGTACACTACTTTTGACATGATATGTGTGATTCATGTTTATGACTGCTTTGAGTAATAAGTAATAAATTTTGTTGCATAATTATGTTCATGACATTGGATTCTTGATAAGGATAAAAAACAATAAAACTTTGTCACACTTATGAACAATATTGAACACTCATTAAGGAAAGTGACAATCAACTACCAACTTTTGCTTTGCAAATATGGCAATAATAATGATACATTTAATGAACATGATTGAAGTTACAATGAACTGATTTTAATGAGTCAATACATGAATGTAAAATACAGGGAATGTCCTTGAATATGATGATATAGTGTTTTAAAATACATTGTAAGAACCCCTTTAGATATTGAAAATAAACGATGAGTCGAGTAATGAGACTTGATTGTAATAACTAATTTTTGATGAAGTCTTGTCATGGATGCATTAAGATGGTTGGTAGTTGTGATTGGTTAGTCTTGGATGACTAACCAATAGAACTTATATGCATTAATTGAATTTGATTTAAGATTATTACAATTCGTAAACAGGTGATTATGGTAGTTACTCCATGTATCAGTTTGTTGATGACAATACACTATGGGAAATTGGAAATGTTTAGATTGTTAACTCAACTATTATTGACATTTACACATTAATGAATATTTGCATATACTTTTATGTATGACAATATTGTATGCATGAAACTAAAATGATTTGGAAATTGAATAATTGTTAAATGATGCATATTTATAACTAACATGGTTGATGGGATTAAGTAGTGGTAGCTTAATGGCAACAAGAAAACTCGTCACGTAGAATGTTGCAATGTGAATCGCAACTGTAAATGAGAAAGCATAATGTTATATGATATGCATGATTGTGTTATTTAGAAAATCAGAATGCATATAACATGTATGTTAATTATGTTTCCTATCAATCTAGATGTTGTGGACCCATGATGAGGGTTAAGTGTAAATGCATGGTATACATGCATGTTTATTTTGTTAATGATAATGTTCATATGGTTCATTATGTAAATTACTTTGGGAAAGAGTGATAAAAGAGAAATTTAACATGCCAGACAATTGCAGATAGTTGTGAAAGGCTATAAGGCCTTGGGTTGATGGTGGTTTCCTGCTCGAAGGGGTTGATGGTACTTTCCTGCCCGGATTTCCTCTCCTCAGAGATCAATTATCTCATTAAGGGAAAAGAGTTGGCCAAGATGGTGAAGAGGGTAAAAAGCCTGAGGCAACTTTGTTGATTTGGAGCCTGTTGGAGGAGGCCCAAAATTCCTCATGGACGAGACGTTGTCAAAGGAATAGGTAGGACGCTACCAAGAGGAATCTTATATTGGACCCTATGTGATCTTTGGAATTCTTGAGCTAGTTGGCCAGTGGAATTCCATACTAGACTTGGTATTCCCTTTGTCAAATAACTGTGAAAATGACTCGATATGGTTGTGGAAACCAATTCCCATGGGTTGGGAGGAGAATTCTTTAGCCTATTGTGGTTCTCATAGCTAAAGAAATTAACTAATCAGCTATATGTTTTTTTCGGTAAATACTATTCTATTAAAATAAAAAGGAAAAATATTTACATAGAGGGTTAAACCTCTGAGGGGGTAGCAACCTGCCCTCTGTCAAAAAAACTCTTGCAAGTATCCTGCTGCCTGACATTTACAAAAACACTGTTCTTTCTGATGACTATTACAAAAATGTTGTTCTGGCATATCCATTTAAAACTAAAAAAGCCTGGAGACTAACATAACCAAAAAGCTTATCTTCCTGAAGCGCACTTGATGTCTTGGCGAAATTAGTCTTGCGGAGGAGAGTCGAAATCCTTGGCGCTCGTTTGATTTACCCATTCTACCATTACATTGTCCTCAACATCCGTTGCGCTTCTACCTGGCAATAGAACAAGATGGAGAATGTTTCCAGTGAAACGCGCCGGCTCGTATTCAATTATGGGCTCCTGAGCAGACAGGGGCTGGCCATCCATGCTCTTCCGTTCAGAGGCATTGAGAACCGCCCTCGATGGGCTACCAGGACTGTCACTGGGCGCTTGGGAGTGCGACGGATCCGTGGAAGGATTATCCGAACTGACCTGCTCCTTTTCCTCCTCAAAAAGCATTGTCACTATGGCTAAAATAAGCGGCTTGTTAAGCCGACTTCTGAACTGAAAACGCGCGGAGTGGAAGGAACTGTTCAGAGACAGGCCAGAACTGTTCGAGGGCGGAGAGGTGGGCGGAACAGGGGCCAAGGACGGGCCAGAATTGTCAGAGGGCGGTGAGGGGGGCAGAACAGAGGTCAAAGGGTTGACGCAATGCGGGACAAAACCTCCTCTACTGCCAGAACCACCCCTGGAGCCTAAATGACTGTCGCGTCTAGGGGTACCTCGTTGGCGAGGCATTGTCAAGTGAAATTGCTGGCTGAGCAAACTTAGACACTGAGGGTAGGTGCGGGGAGGCCAATTGCAGGCTAATTGCCCTGGGTTCAGACTCCAAACAGAGACAAGCAACACCAAATTTTTGTGCCAGACGACGAAACAGAGAATGAATTTAAAGCAATGAAAGACAACAGAATTTAGACACGGGGGTAGACTGAAGAGAATAGAATCAGACCTACTGAAACCTCTTATCAGTCCAGAACAGGAAAACTGATATTTGACCCAGGGAGGCTCCCGTGCACTGCGTGCTGCCCTGGAGCTCAAACGAATTAACCATCTAAAGCACGCCTCTGTGCCATATCCGCCGAGGTTCATTTCTTTTATGCCTTGATCGAGGTCCGCCAACTGGGACTGATGTCCTTGCCGCTCATTAACTTTCCTTCTCACCGCCATAACTCCCAAGCCCAATCCGCCATTACGCAGGGCCTTGAATGCCTGCTCCTCACCTGCTTTAAACCGCCGAGACTTGCTGGTTGTGATGCCAGCTGCCGTCCTTTCTAGTATCGTCATCGATACGTGGTACGAGCACCCGCATCCAGGTAACTAATCAGCTATATGTTATGTTAGAAATGAATTTTATATATAATTGTGTAAACATGTTATGTACATCTTAACAGGTAAGGAGACTTGTGCTCGGTAAGGAATTATTGACAGTGGAGTTCCTTTATTGTATTGCTAATCTTTTAAATGTTTTAGAACGAGTTAGGACAGTATGCACTTTGTGCATTTATTGATCATTTTGATGATTAGAGAGATAGGTGCTCTCTGAATAGTTTCAGAAGTAAAGTGTGGATGTCTTTACTAAGAGTTAATACAGTGTGCATGTGGTGCATTGATTTATCATATTGATGATTAAGTACTTGTAAGAGTACTATGATTTAAATATCATCTAACATTGCACAATTGATTGATAGTTAAAAGTATTTCATTTGAATCAAAATATTGTGACTAATGTGATTGAATTTGTTAGTCATACATTATAGGTTACTTACCATGAAGTGTTGATAGGTTGTCCAAACACTATTAAAATGCTTACGTGAAAGTGCTCATGATTTTCAAGAGTAATTGGTAAGTAATGGTAAGTTGATATAAATATTTGTTTTTGTATACTATGAATTTGAATAAGGGCCAAGTGATGGAAATTAGAACTTGCATATTTTTGCAGTTATAAATGCTTATGACTACTACTTTTTTTTCTTATGTTATAACATTACAATTTTTGTTATTATGAAATCTTTGATTTTAAAGAGGAACGATCACTTTTTGTGTGGTTTATATGGTTATATCATGAGTAAAATCTAAAGTTCCAATGAAAGATGAACACTAAGGACGATGTTCTTGTTAAGGGGGAGAGTATGTAACATCCCTAAAAGAACTCAAGGTAAAATCAAATAGCTATGAGATAGTAATTGTAAAAGTTATGAATTAGTTACAAAAACTAATTCTTGATACTCATGTAAACGGGATGAGGGAAAAAGAAAAAAGTAGTCGCAGGGCAAGAAGCTGTGGGGGCTAGAGGCATGTTGCTCGCTTCACATGTTTCAGGCTTCCATTTTCAAAGTTCCTTCCAAAATATTGCCGTGTTTGAAGATTAAACTATTCCCTAAGTTGGAGATAAAGGCTCTACTGCGGTAAGAGACATCTTCGCTTTAGATGCTTGGGGCTTCCATTTTCAAAAGTTCCTTCAAGATATCTTTGCATTTGAAGCCGAAGACATCTTGCTCTATTTTCTTCCAGCTTCCACTTCGAAGTTATGTCCAAGTATAATTGGTTGTGTAAAGATACCCATTTCTTCATTTGAGAGAGTTCCATGGTCGTTGTATCCATTGAGTGTGAATGCTCTAGAACGAGGAAGATGTTAAATGCATCTTATTGAAGAGTTTATAATGCTGTCCTTTTTGCTTTGATAGCAAAGACAACAAGCAACAACGTGATACCAGGTATTTTTTATAGTGTTCCCGTTCACAATGCTTTTGGATTTCTTGTTGGTCTGTTCGCACTTTGGATTTCTCGTTGGTATGTCTGCATTGTGGATAGCTTGTTGGTGGTACAACTGAAAAAGATAAGTTAATCTCTATTGTAAAGTTCTTGTGCATTAAATTATTGCAAAGATATACGTCATCTTGAAAATATTTGTTGCGTAGTTTATGCACAGTAAAAGCTAAGTAGTTTTGTGATTTTCTTGAGAGTGTTAAAAGCTAAGTAGCTTTATTATTTCTTTGGGATAAATTACACAAGGTTCTTGCTAAGTACCCAAGATATCCTCTTGAAAAGAGATGTATGAGACATCTAAAGTTCTTAAGGAGATTGTTTTTTTATATTTTCTTGGTAAAGAAAATAGGGCTTTTACTTGAATAACCTAAAGAGGGTTTTTACTTAAATAACCTTAGTATGGGTAATTTAATATATTACTACATGTAGATTAAGGTTATATATTTCTCTTATAAAGAAAGTATACTACTGCATGTAGATAAACATTGATTATTATATATATATTTTCTTGGTAGAGAAAATATATTACTACATGTAGTTAAAGATTGTTATTACTATATATAGGAAAAGATAGTTATTGTATATATTTGCAACATTAAGAGATAAGTAACATTTATATATTTGCAACATTAAGAGATAAGTAACATTTATTGTCTTTACATAACATGCATATGTATATATATAAGAAAAGATAGGATGAATTCTCTTTTCTTAAAAAGGTATTTCATAGTCATTTTCCTGGAAGTGAATATAGATTAAAGAGGGTAATTGGTGAAATATTCTCATGGATAGAGAGTTCTCTTGAAAAACAATACTTAGACATGAGAAAATATAATAACCTGTGCATAGATAAAATGCATAGAGATAAGTCATAGGAACCTTCTTTGGAAAGAGTATATTATTTTATGTATGAAATATAAGTTAATGGTGTTAATCCCTTTGCAAGAGTTTGCAAAAGTTACATGTTTTGGTGAGTACAAAGGTAAAGGAATTAGTTGTTGCATATTGGGTAGTTTGATTTATTTGCATGGTTAAATGCATAAACAGTTACCGTTATTATTATCTTAGTTCTTATGCGCAAAGAAAGGTTGATTATGATACTTTGTTGAAAATAAATGCATGAGGACTTTGTTATGTTACTTTCATGGAAACAAATGCATAATAACTTTGTACATAAATGATAGAGACACTATGTTGGGTTCTTGAAAAATAACTATGTGAAAAGAACACATGTGCAAAAGCATAGAAACAATAGTTTATTACATGTATGAAGATATAACAATGGTGTTGTATATTTTAAAGAGAAACATGGATTTGTAGAACTATTGGGTTAGATCTTTTAAGGAGAATTATGCATTAGTGCGAATAAGAATTGTGGAAGGTAAAACAAGTATTTACTTGAATAAATGTATTAGTTATTTATAATGGTATGCTTGATAACTATTGGTGCACAACGTTGTTAGAAGAAGCATGTTATGATATATATTTACAACTCATGCACATGAGTAGATGTTAAAAGATCACTTTTAGAGACTGATTATTGATTGATTAATATTGTATCTAATCTTGTTGCCAAAACTTGTTGACGACAACAATGACAGGAGACGATGGCGGTTTGTGCCAAAGAAAAATGATGTTTAACATTGTGGTAGGGAAAGAACTAACAGTCCATGCTCATGAGTACGAGTTGCAGGATCGAACATTGATAGAACAATCATGCCACAAGGATGTAGAGAGTGGTGATATGTAGGCAAAGAGTTTCATGGAAAATGTAATAGCTTTTAGCCAGTTATGTGACAGTTTAATAATATTTCATTGCAATATTTTATAACAATGGATAAGGGATGGAATCCCTTATAAGCCATTGAGTGTGGGGTGAAAACCCTCACGAGTACTTAATAATAAAATTAAACGTTTGCTGGTTTTCACCCTATGGGGTTTCCAAGGTATATCGGTGTTCAATGATGTGATTGCTTATTGTGTCAGAGTGATGATGTTGATTCATTTTTTGATGTGATAAACATAATGTCAAGTATGTGATTAATTAATATGGTTAAGGGAAACATGAATTGGATGCAAGGTTCATGAGCCCAGTTACGTTAATATACTACAACAATGGTTGTAAATGGTTAAGCAACTTACTGTCCTCTATCACAATTTACTTTATGTACTAATGAACATTATATCTAATAGTTAATGAGGAATGTGGAATAATGCTTTTGGATAATTACTTGTGGGTAACTTGTGTAAAAAATTTGAACTCCCTGCTTTTACATGTGAAGTTACCAAGTACGTTACAAATAGATTATAAAAATATGGAAAAAATTGAAATTATATATTTTAGAAAATATTTATAAAAAAACCGATTATTATTTGTTTATAAAAAATTTTATTTTTTAAGAACTATAAACTTGTTATCTAGTATTTACTATTTTTCACAATGTATTTTTTTAATATGCTATACTTTTGTAATATAGAAATTTCTGTTTTTAATTTTTAATATTAAATTTTTATTAAAAAAAACCTCTACAAAATTAATAAAAATTATAATTTTTTAAATGTTAATATAAAAAATTCCGTTTTTTTAAAATAACAATTTACATTGTAATTTAATTTTACTTTTTAATTTGGCCAAATAACCTCACCAACGTTAAGCAAAGACAGGTTGCCCATTCCTTTGAAAGGCCAGCCCTTAGAGCCCAAAATCAACCTATTAGAAGTTAACCACAAGTCAGATTAACTGCCCCGGTGCCTCAAAGAAAATCAAGGCAAGAAAAAGCGGATCTGCCCCCAGTATTCCAGGGTACAAGCAAACGTAATTGCACCTCCTCCCCTTATTATTAATACTGTTATGGACCAAGAGGAGCAGAGCTAGCTGACTCACCTATGGACCTAAATACGCTTCCATCCCAATACCCTGGACAGGGAAACAACCACTTTCACATATCGCTAGAACAGGTTACTGTTTTCATTCATTTTCCGTCTGCGCATTAACCTCCGGACCGCTATGAATCCATTTTTTCTTCCAACTAATACATAGATAGTAACGATATTTATTATACAAATGCATAACAAACAGAGGAACGCATAGAACGGAATGACATCGTTCTTTTATGGTTTCCGCAAGCTCTTTCATTAAGGAGGAGACATAAATTTCTCAGCAAGTATTTCAACCATTGCTAGATCTCGGAAATGATAAGGAAATAAATACCATAGTAGTTAAAAAATTATAATAATTAGAAATAAATTTCTTCACATACTTTTAGAAGCGAGTGTATAGAGGATTGGTAGAAATTTAAAAGAAGGGATGGGATAAAGGATGCGCAGAAAATCAAAAGATCATAATAGCATTAGATAGGATCTGAGGGTATGTTGAGTGTTTATTTTCAAAATTGAATGAGTGTGAGTTAAGTTAGATAGTTAATTTTACTATTCATATAAAAAAATATGATTTTAGATAATACCTAGTATAAAAATTTTTGAAATGAATCTACCCAAAATTAATAAAAATGAATGAATAAATAAAAATGAAGTAAAAAATATTTTAGGTTAAATAAATAGAATCTGAAATTTATGTCCAACTTAAATCTAAACTATTTTTTTAATTATTTTAAATTTAATTAATTGAAAATTTAAAATATTGTTATCATATTCTCTACATTAAAAATGTTATACATACTCTTTTATATATAATTTCAAAGCATATTTTTATATATTTTTAAATTAATTATATCTAGTCCACATGGAGTAGCTCAAGTGGCAATGGCCATGGAAATGAAGTCTCACTGAACCGGAGATCCTGGGTTTGATTCTTGTGCTACACTCCTCAGAAATGGGGTGAATAACGGACATGTAAAAACTCGAAAATGAGAAGGTCTTACTAAAGCTTACAAAAAAAAATAATTAATTATATTTAAATAATAAAATAATAGAATCTAAAATGATACACAATGTAACAAAAAGTACATTTAAAAAATACTCAATAAATTTTAGGTTTAAACCAATTAATTCTTAATCATATATATAAATAATTATTTATTTTGATGATGATGCTGATGATGGTTAACGTCCATTGAGGCCAAACTTTGGTCTGTCGGACCTAAAGAAACGAATTATTTAGTTTTATTTAAGATTTTATCATATGCTCAAAAATCTTAGAGAGAAGCCTCTCGAGCTCACTATAATTTTGACAATGTAAAACGCTAGGAAGGTCAATGTTGCACCAAATATTTTGAAACTGAGATCTAATGTGGTTGTACCCGAGGCACTCTAAGAGGAAGTGATTTTCATCCTCGATGTTCGTATTCTCATAGAGATGGCAGAACCTTTCCATCCATGGTGTTTTAGGAACTGCCCAACGACCCTTTTCACTATGGAGCTCATGAGAGTTCGTTCTAATCTTGGCTATATTAATTTTCTTCTTTGAGCTAGTTAAAACAGAGAGATACTTTTGATCTTCTAGGGTGGGGTTGATGATCTCCTTATAATATCTTAATTTTCTTTTAGCTAGCTAAATCTTTCTCACACCACATTTTTTCTTTGAACTTAGAAGTAACAATATTTTAATGTTATTAATGTTTTGCAATGCAACATTCTCGGTCGATCTCCCAGTGGTTTTAACTAGGCCGGTGTCTTTATCCCAACCTCGTTTTAGCCCTAGGTGGTTTTGCTAGAATTTAAAGCTAGCTTAGGAAGTCTATGGTCTCCTATGTTATTGAGTTTGTGCTTGTACAACAAAAACCTAGTCATAGCTAGGCTCTCGATAGGGGAAATACACACTTCTATAAGGAGAATAGGATAGGGTGTGTTGCTTTTAATTTTGAGTTTATACGTTATAAAAAGCTTCTGGATTTGCTCAATCTTTCTCCAGGATTCTCTAAAGATGCTACAACCCCAAACCTCACATCCATATAAGATAACCGGAGTGACTAAAGTTTCAAAGAGGAACTTCTTTCTATCCCACATTATGAAGTTTGTTGTTTTACAATTATTTTCAAGACCAAAATAAGTTTTCCATCCCCCATTAATCCTTTTCTCAATGCTATAGTTCCAGTTGAGCTTGTGATGAATATCAATTCCTAGGTACTTGTACGAAGACACTTCCTCCAAGTTACTATTGTCATACATAAAATTAGTGTAAGTGTATTTCTTGGATTTGATAATCATAACTTTTGTTTTGTTAGTGTTAACAATCATACCCATGGTAGAGCAGAAATCCTTAAGAAGTATAAGTTGCTTATCAAAATCAGATGGGCACCTTGCGAAAAGAATAATATTGTCAGCGTAGAGAAGAACGATGATGACTATCCCAGCTAAGATCGTGCCAGCACATCCTGCTTCCTCTAAACAACCTTCTAGCTTGTCGATGTAAATGCCAAATAGGGTAGGGGAGAGGGGGCAACCTTGTTTAACTCCAATATTACACTTAATATCTTTTGACCACCCCTCATTGCTCTTTAACTTGGAAATTACATTCTTGTATAACCTTATAGCGGCAGCTCTCAACTCAAAAGGAACCTTTAGCTCTTCTAATATGTTCCAAAGGTTGTTTCTAGGAACTGTATCGAAAGCCTTTCTAAAGTCCACAAAACAACAAAAGAGATTGGATTTATCATTGCGGCATTCCTCCACAATGATCCTAAGTGTAATGAGGTGGTCTGTTGTGGAGTGCTGCTTTCTAAAACCCGCTTGGCCTTTAGCCTACTTACCTTCACTTTCAAGTCATCTGCTCAACCTCCTTTTCAAAATAATACCATATAACTTGGCTAGGAGAGATCTAATCATAATTGTCTGATAATTAGAGGGGTTATTTGTATCTCCACTTTTAAAAATAGGGATAATGAGGCTTTGAATCCATGGTTTAGGGAACCCTTGCTCGACGGCTTTATTGGAAAGCCTGTGAATGTGGAGGATGAGGACCAGACCTCCAATATTTAAGATTTTCGCCTGGTAACCTTCAATGTCCTTAGCTTTCCCATTAGCCAAGCGATTAATCCAAAAATCAATGTCTTCTAATGAGAAAACTTCTTTTGTTGTGAGCAGGGTTTCAAAGTTATCCATGACATTTAGAGATTCATAAAGCTTTTTAAGATAGGAATTCCAGTCGTGGAAAGAAATTTTATTATTATCTTTAGTTTTCCTAGTTAGAATCTGCCTCCATAATTTCTTAGGAGCTACCTTGGAGAGGTGTAAGAGATTCTCTTGTATTTTATGAATATACTACCTTTTTTCCCCTTTTAGTTAGGGCTTTGTATATTTTTATCTTGTCAATTTTAAGAGATTCATCAACAACTTCCTTAATTGCTCTCCTCGCACTTTTACAATCTTTGTCATACCATGGGTTGGTTTTGCTATTTCTTTTATTACTTGAAACTTCAATTGAGAACTTGTTAATAGAATATGAGAGGGTTGTAGTAAAATTATGATAGAGATCTTCTATGTTTTCTATGCTAGATAAAGGAAGCAAATTAGTTTTTAATTCATTTAGAAAGAGATCTTTCTTATTTCTATCAAAGATTAACTTCTTCTGGCTAGAATGATTATATTCTATGGGATCTCTATGCATGACAAAATTGAGAGTTATAAGTAAAGGCCTATGATCAGAGTTAGGCTTGTGGTCGTTTAAGATGTCAAAATTTTTTATTTCATTGCATAGAGGGAGATCAAAGATAACATAGTCTACCACATTGCTACCAAGCCCATGGATGTAGGTCATCTGGATAGAATTGGGCCACTTCTTTAGGCCATTGCAAATTAGGAGATCTTGAACACTACAGAGCTTGACTAGCTCTGACCCAAGCAAATTCTCCCTAAGGTCTTCAGAGCTCCTTTTGTACCAGCTAGCCAGAGGAAGGTCTTCGTCTAACCAAAGAGGATTAGGGTTGGAATGATTTCTTAGAAGAATAGCTTGGTTGCTTGAAGTTCGAGCACTAAAGTCACCCATAAAAAGGATATTGCCTTCATTCCTTAGGCTAGAAATATCATTCTCTAAACCATTGTAAGGACTATTTTTATCTAGATTCTTTTTCTTATACAAGTTAGAATTGATGGGGGAAATAACAGGTTGCTATGTAGGTCTTTTTATCATAAATGTTAGTAATTTCTATCCAACTATATTTCTTATAAGGGTCGTTTTTATAAATCCTAGCATGGGGAGAGATGTTCTTCTTAATGTAACAAGTTATAACCCCAATGCCTCTACGGGAGGATTGCTTATTCTAGGTAGACCATAATGTAAAGCCATCTATGTTAGGGACCTTAGATTCTTCGTGCTCCCATGTTTCAACAAGAAAAATAATATCAACATAATTTGAGATCCAACTTAGCTTGGGGCCTTTGTTCCATGGAAAGCCCCAACAGTTCCAAGAAAGAATCCGAAGCATGTTGAATTGCTATTTATTATTATCTTTTTGGTTTCGATCTCGAATAATAACTTTTCTATTTCTCATTATTGCCCATTTTCCTTCCTCCCTAGCTTCCTTTACCTTTTGAACCTCCTTTCTCAATTATGCTTGATCTTATGGAATGAGATCTTCATTTATAAATATTCTCATTCCTTTTAGACTTGAGGTTTTACTAAGTATGTCATACTTATGGTTAGTAGAGCTCAACTTTATTTGGATCAACCTTCCTTTATTCTCAGTTAGTTTCCCCAACCTTGTTGCTTCTGTGAGACATGTTGTTTCAATTTGTAATCTGTTATGTAATTATGTCTGGGCTATGGTTAAAGTATCCTCGTCTACCTCCTCTTTCAAACCAAAGATTATAAGGTTCAAGGCTCTTTTGTTACGCTCATGGTCTAATTCTATCAATTTTTTCATTTCATCTTTAATTGGTTTGATATCTACTTTACCTGCCACACTATTTAGGGTGAGGCTGCTATTAACTTTTTCTTCTAACTCTTTAATCACATCCTTCATTTTAAGACTTTCTAAAGTATCAACATCTACTTGCTAGGATGTTTGGTTCATATCTTGGTTTTGTTTTTCTCTAACCTGCAACCTAGTCTCTATTGCCTCCATCTTATTCTCCAATAGTTCTATTTTATTTTCTATTTGTTTTTTAATCTTGTCTTTAAGAGATGCGAATTTATTTTCCAACATGACTGCTAGGTTTTCTTGTAGCTTGACTTCTCTTTCTTCTCTACGTTTCTCTAAAGACTCTATATACTCATAGAGGCTCTCTAAAGTAATTATGCTAGGTTTACCTTTGGTAATATTTGGCAATTGTGGTGAATTATTCATACTTGAAAATATATGAGCAGATATGTATTAGAAAAATATAAGGAATGTGTGCACCTAATATCAGCAAGCCGGACCGCAGATGCACGTGCCCCAGAATATTTTTCTAAATCCGTGGAGAGATTGTAAATTATGACCACAGAGATCGTAAATTATTACTACAGAGAGATCGTAAATACATCACCCTTTATTATAATAACATTGCTATTTATTAAATAATAACTATTTATAATATTATTAAAATTAGATTTGTTTATTAAAAAAAGGTATATTGTGATAATGTTATTGCTTTTACCTTTTTTTTACATTGCTATTCCTGAATTTTGTTTATTGTGTGAGAATCACTTGACTTGAGGTTATGTATTAAATAATGTCCTTAAAAAATAAAAATTCAAAAAATACAAAATATCAGTTTATATTGATTTTATATTTATTATAACTATTTAAAGATTAAATTTTTTAAAGAGATATTTGTATTTACAAGGATTTCTTTTTATAAGTTAAAACGAATATATATCATTGATAATAATAATAATCTCAATTTAAGAAAAGAAAACTTGATGCGTGGGACTTACTTGTACCATAAGATATTTACATTTGAATCTATGACCTATTTTAAAGAAGTATATGTTCTTAACCATTCAAATATATTAATAGTGTGCTACATCCAATAGATAGATATGTAATTCTTTTTATAATCAATATGAAGTTAACACACACTACATATAGATATATATGAGATCAATTTTTGAATTTATAAGTTAAGAGAAAAAAGGGTAGTGAAGTAAGAATTTTTTAAACTAAACTAATCTCCAAAAAAAATTAAATTGAGAAAGATTTGATTTTTTTAATATATAATAAAATGAAAATTTTCTTATAACTGAAAATAACAATTTATTAATCTAAATTAATCTATAAAATAATTAAAATCATTATAAGTATAAATATAATATTATAAAGAGAAAAAATAAATATTAATATCAAGTTGTTTAATGTAAAGTTTAGTAAATTATACATAAAATTAAAGATTGAGTCAACACTTAACCTAAATGAAATTAACAAAGAAACTTAATCACCTCATCATAAAAACTCATTTAGACAAAAATATATAGTTGAGCCCCATCCCCGGAGAACATAACAAATATAACAACAAAATGATACAATAATATTTGTGATCATAACCGGTGACCAACTATTATTAATAAAAAATTAATATATATATTATATAATATAAAATGCCACAAAACAAAAACAAAAAAAACAATATAATATATTTATATAAATAATATTTAAGTTTTAAAATTGAATTTAAATTTAGCGGAAGTATTTTCCAAAAACAATGGTTTGTATTTCTTCAAACCCTTCAACTCATCATCATTGGGTTGAACGTGACTTAATAACCAACACCAAACTACCAAATCTACTCCTCCTTAAGATAATGTGCATATTAAACTGGATCGTAATAATTGATGCCAAAAACCATGATAAAATAATTTACGTCCAAATTCTCTCCATTTATATATCTTATAATTTATTTATTTATTTATTTGGAATCGGGCAAGCCCCAACCCTACGCAAAACCGGTCTTAGTTTCATCGTCTTTCGATCTTTTTCAAAGAGTTTGAGTGCACATGCTGCTTCGTCAGACCACACATATATAAATCTATGCATCATCCAAATTGTTTGTCTGCAAGAAAATTATCTGCCAAGCTGAGTCACGAAGAAGTCCACATGGACAACACACTCACATAATATCACTAACCACCTCAGAATAAATTTGAATACCCAACACACAGTTGTCTGCCAAGCTAAGGCCCGAAAAAGTCCACATGGACAACATAACATAACTAACTATTTCAGGATAAATTTAAATACCCAACTCATAGTCTTATCTGACGGTAAGGGCTAACCAACCTGCCATAAGGCGTTAAATGTCCTGGTACATGCATGCTCTATAACAAAATAACACACAACCTTGGTAGCTACATAAATTAAAAATAAAAACTATGTGTTGTTTTATTATAAAGTATGCATGTACCAAGGCATTTAATGCCCTATAACAAACTGGTTAGCCCTTAAACTTATCCACTGCAACATGATTTGAACTTGTAATAGATCGTGCAAAAAAGATGTGGATGGTGGGTACATCCATGGTCTACGACAAAATTTCGCTAAAGTATTTTCTCTTGCTATGTAGCCTGTGTAGCAGCGGAGACGATACGTCAGTCAATTTATCTGGTACAATTCGGTACAATTTATTTAAAATTTATAATTGTTTAATATTTGAAAAATATAAAATAAGTTTTATGTTTTTGTTTTATTTTTTTTACGTACAAGATAACGCTCCACCACCATCTTCCACCATCTTTACATGTAACTTAGCACTTACATAATAGGAATATAACAATAATTTATTATTTCATTGTTATTAGTTTCCCTTTATCTATATCTTATTTAATATTAATTTTTATTCCATAAATAAATAAATAAATATAATTTAATAGGCATCTTTATGTATAGAGATGCTAAGGATTTTAGAACTTTTTATTATAAATATTATATTTATATTTAAGATTTAATTACAAATAGTATTGCTTTGTTTTGCTTTGTTTTTAATATTTAATGAAAATTATATTTAAATTTATTAAGATATTAATATTTATAAATGAAGTTTTATGATTATTTATATTATTAAAAAGTATTGTAATCACATATTCAATTTCTAAATTTAAGATTTAAATTTTTGTCAAATTTGTTGCCATGAAAGTCTATTTTTCTTGCATCAACATTGATGAGTGTTTATTTAGGAATAGGGTTTCAGAATTTTAATTTACTTATCAATAATTATTATGTGGATAATAGCAATTCAACCTCCACTAAATATTCTAGAATATTCTTAGTAATGCATAAAAATCAAAGGATGTCATTTCTCTACAATGTAGCTTATTATTATTATTATTAAAAATCAAGTTATATTTTAATTATTTTTATGATTTATTTTTTTTTAGCAATATGAGAGGTATTATAAAATAAGTATTTTAATATTTACTATGGATGATGAGATGTCGATGTAACATCTCATGGTAGCATACATAAATCAAAGGTTGAGATTTACCTTAAACAAATTATGTCATTTTTGTTTTTTTAATTAAACTAATTAATTAAAAAAAATTGTCATATAAACAAGTGTCATATAAAGTGAGTGGCATATAATATTGATAGGTCATAGGATTAGTGCATGGTATCGTAACAAAGCCTATTTATAGATTAAAAATATCTAATATAGATGATATGTGTAGATGTAAGGTAAGAAAGTTTGTCAACATCTTTCAATGTCGAAAAACTAATAGTCAAATTAAAACATATGTAAATATAATATGTACATGTAAATGAAAATTAAACAATTTCACCTGGCAATAATTTATCTCCATCATATTAATTTATAAAAAGAAATTTTAAGAAACAAAAATTAATAAATTAGATAAATATAATGCATAAACATGGGCTTAACAAGACATGGGCAAAACTAACAAATTAAATAACACAAGACACAACAATCGAACCACTAAAAATGAACGGTTTAGTAAGTTAAAGGCTCAAGGATATTTATATATAATATTAATTTAATCATAATTAAAAATCATAATTAATAATAATTTCAAATAAATTATGAATAATAAAAAAAAAACTAATTTGATGTAGCAAAGTTGAATTGACATCAAAATTTAACATTGTAAAAAAAAATAGTATACAAATTATGTCAAGGTCCATTAAAAAAAATAAAATAGAATAATAAACTATATAAATATATATGATGTACTCAATGAAATATCTAAAAAACCTATAAAATTTTTTAACAATAATTAGTAAACAAGTGTAATATGCAACATTGTTGTGTAGTACTAACATCTATCAAAAAGTACTCATAATTTTAAATAAAAATGTTTCTTAAATATCGTGTAAACTTTAATTAGAATTAAAATTTTGGTACAATCTTTGGTACCTAAAATAATAAAATGGATAATTATATATTAAATAAAATAAAATAATATAAATTAATTAATATAATATAAAATAATTTATAAATTAATTAAATTAAATATTCATAAAATATTAAAACTAATAGACCATATGTAACACCATAAACAAATCTTATAAGGAATATGTGAATTAAATGAAATAGTAAAACTAAGATTATTATTTATCACACATAATAATGGCGAATGTGGACCTTAATGGTAGCGTTACTCTCATTTGATCGTTTTAATTTATGTTATGGAGTGTATAAGGCTTGATCTATCTTGCATTAATTTTTCACATGGCTCCACTCGGGGTGTTAGGCCTGTAACCAGACTTCCATTTAAATTCCTTTGGTACGTCAATACATGCAGCATAACCATGGTCTATTCTGTTGCATGCATCTGACGAAGAGTTAAACCTACCTACGACAACTAGCCTTGTCCTCACTTGTTGATCTCTGGTGAGAAATCTGACGGTGGGAAGGGTTTGGGGTTTTTCCAACTAACCACCTCATCACGTTCAGCTAGTTCTGTGGTCATTTGTTATTGGTTGTTTGAGGCCTTTGCCGCTTTGCGACGAGGTTGGCCTCCGAGTTTCAGGTCGGCTCATGACCACTTCTATTGTGTGCTATTGCGATATCTATCCACCTTTCACTAGAAGGTACCCAAAAATACTTTCCCTTGCACTATTCTGGTTTCCTATGTAGCTTGAACTTAGTTTTTGCTTCAATCTTTCATATGGGTCAGTGTTTAACAGATGGATTTCACCTTCCATGGGTGGCTCGATGGTTTTCCAATTCTGCGGGAGGTAGCTAGATTTGACGTTGGTTTCTAGAAGGTAAGCACACAGTTTCTTCAGGTTCATAACTTCCATCAATTTCTTTTTATAGTTCTTCTTCACATATTTCTAGTTCTAAACTTGGCTAATTGATAATATTTGTTGTCATGAAGGCGGACCGCCATCTGTTGGAATCCTCCATGCTCAAGTAATGTCGCCTCCCTCTCGACATCATTTTGCTTTTTTACTTAGCAGCTTTCCCTCCTAATGGATTCTATGTTCGATGGCATATGTTTGCAGGTATTCCACTATATCCGTCAAGTTCTTTGCGTGGTTAAGACAACATCTTTTGTGGTTTTAAGAACTTATATTCTCTGTGGTTATTTACAGGTTGGGAAACTCACCTCTCATTCATAATTGTTTTATTGTTATATGAGAAACGCACTACGGAAGAACTATTTGTCGGCAGAGGATTTATGTCGGAACTCGCCGAGCTCCTTTTTCATTTAGATGTCTGTGTACAAATGTTAAGCTTTTCGCCTGACATTACGAAGGGTTTTGACCTATTGATATTAGTTTCGGTTATGAGTTTACTTGGCTCTTTTTCTCTAAAAGACAATGTTGAACAAGGATTCTTTGTAATGCATATTTCCTGATAGGATTATGAACTCGAGGGTTTTGGGGTGATATATCGGTTGGACAATTTCAGGCCATTAAGCCCATTTTGTTGTGGAGAACTTAATTTCCACTTATCGTTACAGTCGATATACATAATTAGTCCTTTGTGCTAAAAGAATGAATGTGTGGTTTATTTCAATATTGTCATCTCTTTAATGATTGATAGTGGTTTATTTTAGTTTACTTTTTAATGTAACAACTCGGTAAACAGATAGTGATTTCTACAGGTTAGACTTAGTTTTCCTTCTTATTCTATCTGTTTGGGATTCCTAGACCTACAATCATAAAGATTATTTTTTACAATTTACCATAAAGATTATTTCTATAGTTTATCGTAAGGATTACTTTTACAATTTAAGAGTATGTGAGTATCTATTTCATACTGGGAAATACTCTTTTGTGCATTCTTTGTACATTTCCTGTCTTTCATGCATTACATGTAACATTTACTATATGTTATTTTAATTGCAAATTCAATTCTATTTTTCTATTCTAATGTACTTTCAAGGAATTTCTCTCCATAGTTTATTCTATCACTTAAACGAGTAATTTTCATAATCCCACATCATTTCCTAAATAAAATTTGTGTTACTTATCTATTTAATACTTGTAAACATGTAACTCCAATTCAGTCTGGAAAGTCTCTCCTCCCAGCCGCGAGTCTGGAAATCATGTCCAGAATCTCCCCCGAGAACTTTCTTTTATTCACAGTTAGAATAGATCCAAATACAGTCAGGTGCCTTGGGCCTCAAGACTTACTGTCTAGCCTCAAGTCCTATGCTTTTCAGACTGTGTTCGAGTATTTTACCACTAGTTTATTTCACACAGCTCTAGGATCTCCTCTCTAGACTCTTTCCTCATCTATATCTCCCTTCCCATAAAAGATGGGTAACTGTTTCTTTTAACTACTGCAAACAGTTCTTATTTTTTTTAACATATCTAAACTCCTAATTATCCATTAATTAGGTAACCAAATGTATCTTGGCCTTCTAGCCTTAGTCATTATCATTTTAACAACATAAAGTAAGATATTTAGTGTAGTAAAACATAAAAATAAAACTTAGTAACTACAATAATTTTTTTATGTAGCTCGGGGTGTTACATCTCCCCCCATATGAGGAACACCATCCCCTGGTGTTCTTCCTGATTTAAGAAAATAACGCCGAATAGGCTTTCCACATAAACTCCTCCTCTTCCCAGGTGGCCTCATCCGGGCCAAAGTGCTTCCACTTCACTTTAACATGGGTGATGGCTCACTTCCCCAAGGTGGTTTCTCTATGATCGAGAATACGAAGAGGTTATGCCAGAAAATCTCCTCCCGGTTCGACCTGCACATACACAATTCACATTCACAACTTCCTCAAAACAGTTTATCCAAAAGTTATGTATTCTCCTTAACTTATTACCTGAATATTTTCCAAGCTAATTATATGCTGAGGGTTGTAAAAACATTTTTTTAGCAAGGAAACACGGAAAACATTGTGGACCCGAATATGGCTCGGTAATGCAAGCTTATAGGCGACCGGTCCAATCTGCGCCAAGACTTGAAAGGGTCCACAGTACCGGGGTGCTAACTTAGCATAGCCCCTCCATTGTAAGGAACTTTTTTGGGGCTTTACTCTTAGATATACATGATCTCCTAGCTGAAATTCTCTGTATGTCCTCTTTTTATTTGCGTACATTTTCTTCCTATCTTGGGTAGCCCTTATATTTTGTCGAAGCTTCTTTAATCGTCTCCTCCATTTCTGCTAACATGTCAAGACCCAAGGCTAGCTTATTAACTGGATTATTTCAATCTATGGGCACCCTGCACCTTCTCCCATACAACACCTCAAAGGGGCTTATGCCTAGTGATTCATGATCCCCATTATTCTATGCAAATTCCACTAGGTGGGGATAGACTTCCCACTTATGTGGTTGTTGCATCACAAACATACATAACATGTCCTCCAAAACTTGATTTACTCATTCGGTTTGTCTGTCCCTTTGAGGATGGTAAGTTGTACTAAATTGGATCTGGGTACCCAATCCTGAAAGGAGGGTTTTCTAGAATGCGGGTAAATTTTACATCCCTATCAGAACTTACCACCCTAGGTATTCCATGCAAATGAAAAAATTCCTTCATAAATATGTCTGCAATTTCCACAGTTTTGTAAGTGGATTTCACAGGTATAAAGTGAGCGGTTTTACTTAATTTGTCCACCACCACCATAATTGAGTCATGTTGCTTCTTAGTGTGAGGTAA
>APFE031683751.1:185290-210199 GCA_000404065.3 Pinus taeda
TAAGAAGGATAATAAATTATCACCAAAGTATTATGGTCCGTACAAGGTGTTGCAAAAGATTGGTACTATGGCATACAAATCGGAGCTTCCTGCAGCTTCTCGATTGCACCCAGTTTTCCATGTTTCATGTTTAAAGAAGGTTATAGGCGAGAAGCTCCCAGTTCAAACAATATTGCCAAAACTTGATGAGGAAGGAAAACTTATATTGGAATCGGAAGCAGTCACAGAAACAAGAACTCGATAGCTATGAAATCGATCAATTTCGGAGTATCTTATCAAGTGGAAGAACTTATCTGCTGAAGATTCCACATGGGAGGACGAGAATTTTATATAAAAGTATCCATAACTACTCAAGCGTTGAGGACAACATTTTTTTGAAGGAGAGGGACATGTTGGGTCCCTATAATACTATTGATTACCCCATTACTATTGTAATTGTACCCCTTATTAATATTATTGTGCCCCCATTATCCCCATATTGTTATTACTATGCCCCATAGAATCCCTCTATTGTTATTTTTGTGGTTTTATATTATTATTGTTAGGTCAGTTGGGTTATATTGTGACTCCTTAGACTGCTATATATAGAAAGGAGGTTTTGTCATTTGTATCATCCGAGAATTGTTCATTTATGTAATGTAAAGGAGGTTTCCCTCTCGAAGAGGCTGAATTTTAAGGCGTTGATCTATCTTTTCTATCTTTTTCTTGAGCTGGTTTCATAACATAAATATTATTACACATCAATACTATCCCCAACCACAAACAACATACTCATTGGGGCATTTTATCAAACAGTTTGTATGCAATTAATCATTGAACCATTTAAGCATTTCATCAAACACTTTGCATGCAAACTAATATAGCGAATGATTCAATGCATATATCATAAATTGTAGTAGTAAAAGTTATGGAAACTGAACCATATGATCAGTGGTATTTTTCCTCACTATGGTTCAAGTTCCAACTTCTAAGATTTCATAGATGAAAATTTATAACAAAAATACCAACACTATCATATTTAGAACACAATTCTAGGAGTATCCAGAAACCTCGACTTCTAATATTCCACAGAAGAAAAGTTATAACAGATATGACAGAAAGGTCTAAAATTTAACCTTTGTTCTCCATTTTACCTATGATAGAGCCCATCCAATCCAAGTGTTTGAACCATGCTCTGATACCACTCTGTAACAACCTATGGGGTAAATGTGCATATAAAAAAAAAAAAAATAGGAACAAAAATACAATAAACATATCAGCCATCAAAATCCATATATACATTAGTTCATTTGCACATGAAAATCAAGGGATTTTTTTTTCATTAATAAATGCAATGAACCAACCGGAGATGGGACTACCACATTCCACCCGACCATAGATTGGCTAAGCCAAGTCTCTCATCAGCCAATCACCCCCGTGCCATATTCCAAGCATGAATGTGGGACTCATAGAACACAACAAAAACACCAATCAATGTGGATGCCACTGGAGTTCTCCGCCTACACCGTGAGGAATTTGAGTGCCTCCTAGTCTCTCAGGCTTTACCGTGCATCCACAGTCTGATCCATGGATCACTAGGCCCTACACCGAGACATACTCTCCAGCCTTTACCA
Organism: Pinus taeda; assembly: GCA_000404065.3. Lineage (NCBI taxonomy): Eukaryota > Viridiplantae > Streptophyta > Pinopsida > Pinales > Pinaceae > Pinus > Pinus taeda. The sequence continues at coordinate 186,904 of APFE031683751.1, forward strand.
TGCATTCCATCCTGGAATCACTAGGCCCAACGGAGAGAAAATCCACTTCTTGGCTTTACCGTATATCCTTCCATTCGCAAGCAAGGATTCCTAGGCCCATCGAGGCACACAATCTGGCTTTACCACAACCCAAAGTCTAGTTCAGGGGTTACCAGGCCAATGGCTTTGTCCATCCTCAGTCTGGTTCAGGGACCACTACCACCATGTGTTTGTCAATTTGAAGATCCACCCCACTCAGCTTCAAATCCAATCTGGTCATCCCCCAAAAAAAGAATGAGAGAACCCATCTCATCAAAGCTATTAGGAAATGGCAACGCTAGGCTGAAAATACTATCACACCTGGAAAAACCCATGCCATGGTAGAAAATAAACACATGCAATCCCATGCATAACAAATCTAGCAAGGAAGATACACATGCAATCCCATGCATGTCAACTCTAGCAAGGAAAATACACATGAAATCCCATGCATGCCAAATCTAGTAAGGAAAATACACATGCAAGTTGATACCTACAATGAAGCATGTCGTAGCTACTTGATCCTTGCTTCCTCTTTCATTCTTTGCCTTTCTTTCTCCAATGCCAAAGTGATCCAAGAAAACTCTAAGTGTCCAAGAGTATGAGAGAGAGAAAGAATAATGAGAGAGCTCCAAAGCTAAACTGACCAAGTCTTGCCCACTGATCCTCATAAGCCTTTTTATTAATGAGGCCTCTATTTTCTTCATTTTCCATTATTTTCCTTCAATTTCCTCCTCACATGTAAAATGTGACCTTTCACCTTCCTTTTCTCCTAATTTCCATTATTTTCATAAGTAAAATGCCAATTAATGCCTCATGCCTTTTCAAAGCCTTAGCCATTTCTTTTGCTAATTTCCTTAGCTATAAACAACCAAATGAACACCTCCTAGGATGTATTTCCCAACATTCAGCTTGGAATACGTGTCCCATCATCCGTGGTATTTATATATTTTTACATGGAATTTTCACAAGGGTTGTTATAGGTGGAAATGGAGAAGTGAGATTAAACTCGACGAGGGATGGGTGAGGGGAACTGGTATTGGGGCAGGAATTGATGGCATAGTCAGCTTCGCCATGAACAACTTAAATGAAAAACCCTTTATAGTCAAATATGAAGCCAGTTAGATGGGGGCATTGGATTCTCCGTACATTTTTTGGATTTTGTACAATATGGATTCTTCATACATGTATAATTACAGTGTCAAAATTATCTCCAAGACCATTGCAAACCGTATGTGGCTCACCCTCTCCTCGTTCATCTCTCCACAAAAATTTGGTTTTCTTAAAAATCGACAGATACACGATGCAGTTTCAATCACACAAGAATGTATGCATTCTATTCACTCTAAGAATTTATGTGCTACAATCATGAAGGTGGACCTTAAAAAAACCTTTGACTGTCTAGATTGGGGTTACTTGCGATTGGTCCTCCACAAGGTGGGAATACAATCCTGTGCTGCTGAGTGGATTATGGCATGTGTTTCAAGTGTTCAATGGATACCCGACAACATATTTCAAGGTCGGGCGGGGTATTCGACAAGGTTGTTCTCTTTCACCCCTCCTTTTTATTCTGGCCTTGGATGGAATAAGCCTACACATTACAAATGTTGTTGTTGAAGGCCATTTCCTACCACTCCACATAGGCAGAAATATTTGGATCTCCCATAACTTCTTCATTGATGACGCGCTCATCATGGGGCTCATCAACAGGTTTTCTTGGCTACACCTTTTCCATATTTTCACTAAATTCGGAAATGCAACTGGTCTTATAATGAACCAAAGTAAATCTTTTATTGTACATGATCATGGTGATAAGGATATTACTGACTACATTGCCAGTTTGTTTGGGGTTTCTTCTGTGCCCATGTTTGGTTGTATGAAATATCTTGGCTTCCATGTAAATACAGGATCTTAGACTGGTAGTGGCTTGTTGACCGATTCTATCGGAAAATTTCGGGCTAGGAATATAGATGTCTTTATATGAGAGGTCGCTTCACTCTAACTCAGGCTATGATATCTTAGATGGGTGTGTACTGGGCACACTTATTTCATCTGCTGATCTCCATCATCAAAAAATTAAATGGGATCATTGCTCATTTCATCTGGTCCGGAATGCAACAAAAGCATAAGTATCATCTTACCAAACTTCATCATATCTCCATGCCGAAACGACTGGGAGGTTGGGGCATATTGCATTTGAAGAGATTTGGCTATGCTCTTATGCTCAAATCATTATGCAGAGGGATCATTGGAGCAGGCACTTGGAGTTCAATCATAAAACATAAATACCTGAAAGACATCGACTTTATGGTTTGGATACGCAAGGGATGTATTGGATGCAATACAGGCTCTATTGTCTGGTGCAACTTTAAAAAGTTCAGTCATTATTTCCTATCACTGCTCACATGGAAACTGTGTACTGGACACCACATTACTATTAGACGAGATTGTATCTGGGGCCTTGAGGATATTGAAAAAATATCGGATCCCCTCCTACACGGTCTTAACAAAAAGGGCATATTCTTATGGCAACAAATCATTTCGACTTGGCATAATAGTTGCCAAATCTGGAAGCACTCAGTGGAGCTGGGACTGTATGGACAGATTACAGAGGAATGGAGAAAAATTTGCACACAACTACAACTAACCAGGTTCCGCAGAGATTCAGATAGAGATACGATTGTCTAGAGGGGAAAAATGAAGGGCGACAACATCATGGTGGTGGAAGCATATCAAAAACTCTGTTGTTAGGACGCCATTCATCCTGAGGTATGTTGGTTCTCAAAATTTTGGAATGCTCACATCCCTACAAAAAACACTCTTTTCTCTGGTTAGTCTCTAGAAATGAAATTTTGACATGGGAAAACTTTCAAAAAAGAAATTGGTCTGGTCCCGGGGTTTACGTTCTAAGCAGGAGTGCGAAAGAAGATAACTGACATCTATACTTTATGTGTCTTGTTGTTTCTAAAATATGGAAATATCTAGTTGTCATATATGGACTCCAACTACCACATTTCACTTGCATCACTGACTGCCTTGAATGGTGGAGTCAACAACACACTACCTAGCGCTATATTCCACCTATTTTCATATGGGAGATCTGGAGATGAAGAAACAACATTATTTTCAACAACTACGGAGAAAATTGTGCATTGGCAATGTAAAGCATCAAAAGAACACTCACATCTGAACTACAATTGGGCATGAACACTAAAAAGTCTAAAAAAACAAAAACAGACCCAAAGATCATATACCCAATGGGGTTTTGTGACGGTGCATCATAATGCAGCACATGCAAATGCGGTTTCATAATCCTATTTTCACCTGAGCAGGCATACCATGTTCACTGGGATGCAGGTAAAGGAACTAATAAAGAGGCAAAGGCAATGGCATTATGGGGCCTACTCTGGTTTGCCCATTTTCTGGGTATACCTACTATTCACATATTTGGGGACTCCAAGCTCATCATTGATTTTGTTTGTGGCCATGCTACCATATACAAGCCCACTCTACAAGGTTGGTTACAAAAAATCACAACAATCTAGAGTACACTCCAACACTCCTCGATTCACCATATCAGTAGGGAGTTCAATATAGATGCAGGCAGTCTCTCCAAAAAAAGCATTCTAGAAAAACTGTATGGCTTACACATTGAGATCAAGATGGGAGGCACTTGTATGGAGGCCAGGATGCTGCCATTATCGAGATAAAATTTCTCACCCAAACATACTTATTCTTTTTCTGATTAACTGATGGACTTTCTCTGACATTCTTTGTGGCTATTAGTAACTAGTTACAACATTTTAGATTTCACAATGTCTATCAAATATACATGACTTTATCTATTATATAAGATCTTTCTATAGGGATGAATATTAGTATGATTGTATGATTGCTGGTAAGCAACTGTCCTATCTCTGATATGACATTGTTTTTGGAAGCTTCACCAAGAAGCAAATGTAACCATTTTGTGACTGAATATAATGCTTTTTTCATTTGAAGGAAAACAAATATTTGCAGTGTCAAAAACTGTGTTCTGACAATTCTATATTTTAACTTTTTTTTTAAGGACATCCAATTATATAATTTATGGTCAAATTATGAATTTTCGATGTGGATTTTATGGACTTTTTTATACATTTTTCTTTTTCGAGTATAATTACAGTTTTTGTCAAACTATAAATTTTTAGTTTCTATATATTTTTCAATGTGGGTAAAATTACAGTGTTAAAAATTGTGCAGTGTAGCCCTTTTATATATATTTTTTTTAATTTAAGATTTAATAATATAGTTTTTGGTTAAATTAATATTTTTTGTTATTTAAAATATATATATTTTAAATGGATTTAAAATTTTGAAAAAATTTAAGACACTTAAATTATGTAGATTTCACAATTTTTAATTTCAAATAATCTATTAAATTTGGAGGAAAATTAATATAAAGAAATAAAGACCACAAAGAATCATTAGAATGATTTTTTTTATTAAATTAGGCTAATGTCCAAATGCTCATGCAAAATACATGAGAGTGCCCCATTATATAGCATAATAACTAGTATTGAACTACACTTGTTTTCAACAACGAGTTATGCACAATCTAGAACATTCATTTCTCTATTAACTCCAAGTCTCCCCTTAATGGAGAAATGAATTATTTATCACACCTAACTTGTCTCTACATAAAATAAACTTATGTTTTCCAAGAGGCTTAGTAATGATGTCTGCCACATTATCATTCGTATTATATTAGATCAAATTAATTTCCTTTGACTACATTTTTTCTCATACAAAATGATGTCATGCTTCAATGTGTTTTGATCATGCATGATAGACTGGGTTGTTGGCCAATTTGATAGAGCTTTGGCTGTCACACTTGATAATTGTCGGTCCTTCTTTTTGCTCTCCCTTGTCTTCAAGAATTCTTCTTGGCCAAATTGCTTCACAGGTTGAATTGCATAAGGCCTTGTACTCAGGTTCAGTGGAAGACTAAGAAACAATTGGTTGTTTCTCATTGCTCCATGACACAATACTAGAGTCAATATTGAATGCATAACCAGAGGTGGAATCCTTGTCATGTTGATATTCTGCCCAGCCAGAATCTGAATAACCTATCAACTCATCATTCAAATCATTAAGATAATACCAACATTTTCAATCTGATAGTTATATATTTTAACTGTTATTTTTAAGAGATCCAATAATATAGTTTCTGGTCAAATTATGAATTTTCGATATGGACTTTTTTATACATTTTCTTTCTTGGGTATAATAACAGTTTTTATCAAACTATAATTTTTTAGTTTCTATATATTTTTCATTGTGGGTAAAATTACAGTGTTAAAATTGATGCAGTGTAACCTTTTATATATGTGTTTTTTTTTAATTTAAGATTTAATAATATAGTTTTTTGGTTAATTATAATATTTTTAGTTATTTAATATATTTTTAAAATGGATTTAGAATTTTGAAAAACATTAAGACACTTAAATTACGTAGATTTCACAATTTTTAATTTCAAATAATTTCTATTAAATTTGGAGGAAAATTAATATAAAGAAATAAAGACCACAAAGAATCATTATAATGATTTTTTTTATTAAATTAGGCCAACGTCCAAATGCTCATGCAAAATACATGAGAGTGCCCCATTATATACCATAATAACTAGTATTGAACTACACTTATTTTCAACAAGAAGTTATGCACAATCTAGAACATTCATTTTTCTATTAACTCCAAGTCTCCCCTTAATGGAGAAATGAATTATCTATCACACCTAACTTGTCTCTACATAAAATAAACTTATATTTTCCAAGAGGCTTAGTAATGATGTCTTCCACATTATCATTCATATTATATTACATCAAATTAATTTCGTTTGACTGCATTTTTTCTCATACAAAATGATGTCGTGCTTCAATGTGTTTTGATCATGCATGATAGACTAGGTTGTTGGCCAATTTGATAGAGCTTTGGTTGTCACACTTGATAATTGACGGTCCTTCTTGTTTCTCTCCCTTGTCTTCAAGAATTCTTCTTGGCCAAATTGCTTCACAGGTTGCATTTCATAAGGCCTTGTACTCAGCTTCAATGGAAGACAAAGAAACAATTGGTTGTTTCTCATTGCTCCATGACACAATACTGATCCAATATTGAATGCATAACCAGAGGTGAACTCCCTGTCATATAGATCTCCTGCCCAGTCAGAATCTGAATAACCTATCAACTCAACATTCAAATCATTAAGATAATACCAATATTTTCAATCTCATTTAAATATCGAATGACTCTCTTAGTTTCTTTCTACTAAATTTCATGTGGCTTAACCATGAATTGACTAAGTATATTGACTGAATATGCAATATTTAGACTAGTTGTTGTTAAGTAATTTAGACTTGCCACCAATTGTCTATATAATGTGCCATCGACTTCTTTTGTTTCTTCATCACTGTTGAGTTTAACACTTTGTTCTAGTGGTGTAGATATCGTTTTACATCCATTCATATTGAATCTCCTAATTAATTCTTGTGTGTAATTACTTTTTGTGACAAAGATCTACCATTATTTCTCCAAACATCAAGTCCTAAAAAGCAAATATGAAACTCTCCAAAATCCTTCATTTCCAATTCCTGTGACAAACTACTTTTGATCTTTTCAATTATCCTAGTAGAACTTATGATAAGATCATCAACATATATAGAAATAAAAACAATATGTTATTTTCATCCCTTATGTCAATATAGAGATTTCAATCTCCTTTACTTTTAGTAAAAGCACGTTGAGAGAAGAATTTTTCAATTTTCACATACCAAGACTTGCGTGCATATTTGAGTCCATATAGTGTTTTCTTTAACCTACAAACACGATGTTCTTTTCCTTTCTTAACAAAACCTTTTGGTTGAACAAGATAGATGTCTTCCTTTAATTCTCCATTTAGAAATGTTGGCTTGACATCTAACTAATTGAGCTTCCAATTATGCTTAGTTTCCAATGCAATCATCATTATAATGGTGTTCATTTTAGTTACAGGTGCATAAGTTTCTTCATAATCTATACGTTCTTTTAGTGAATAGCCTTTTTCTACTAGTCTAGCTTCATATTTATCAATATTTCCATCAATATTACATTTAGTTTTGAAAAACCATTTTGAGCCTATGGGAATTTTATCCTTAAGAAATTCTATCAATTCCCACATACCATTTTTTATAACAGAATCATATTCTTCCTTCATTGCGTTTCTTCATTTTGCATGTTCATTAGCTTATTCAAAGTTCAAAGGTTTTATGACTCATCTCCTCCTCTAGATGTTATTTCACTTCTTGAGATGTGCATATCAACATCTTCCTCTCTATTTTGCTCATGTTTGTCATCAACTTCATCTTTGACATCATCACAAACATGAGGAATATGCCAAGTGTCATAATTGTCTTCCATATGACCTTCATATGCATGTTCATGAAACAAAACATCTCTAGCTGCAAAAAATCTATGCATAGAAGGATAAAACATCTTATATGCTTTTAACTAATGAAAATACACTTGATCACTTTGACATCCAGTTTTCTCCTATATTCATTTAGAACATGAGAAAAGGATTTGTTTCCAAATATTCTTAAATGGCTTATTGTTTGTTTATAACCATAAAGAGATTCAAAGGGAGTCTTATGATGTAAAAATTTTGTTAGACTTATATTTTTTTAGAGAAATTGCAGTACTAATAGCTTTAGCCCAAAAAGCATTGGTAATATTTTGACCTTTCATCATGCTCCTCACACATTCCACTAAGGTTATGTTCTTCCTTTCAGCTACTCTATTTTTCTATGGAGTATGTGGCACTGTGTACTATTGTACAATTCCATGGGCTTTATGATATTTGACAAATTTGCAACTAATGTATATTTCCCCCCTTGATCAGATCAGAGGATCTTGATGTAATTGTGTGTTTTCTTCTTAGCCAGGTTTTTAAAATCTCTGAAATATTCAAATACATTGCTCTTCTTTCTCATGAAATAAACCCAAGTATATTGTGTGCAATCATCAACAAATATCAAGAAATAATATGCTCCTCCTAGTGATCTAGTCTGCTGAGGCCCACAAACATCTATATGCACAAGTTCAAGAATATCCCTTTTTATTCTGTTTTTATGAGTATGGAAATATTCTCTATACATCTTCCCTAATGTGCAACCTTCACGTGTTGAATATTCATTCCTTAACAATGGAAGTCCCTCTACCATTCTTTGTTTCTGTAGTAGCAACAAATCATGATAATTAATGTGGTCATACCTTTGATTCCCAAGAGATTTTGTTTTCATGGTTGTGGATGTTAATGCCTGATGACTTTTGTTTGCCACATCAAGCTTGTATAAGCCTCCAATTCTCACTCCTTTTTCTATTATGTTGTAGTTATAATGTATATCCTTAGAAACACAATGTGACTTAAGAAATTCAACTTTGAGATTCTAATTTGCAATGGTGGACAAAAAGCGTAGATTCTTCTTGATTCCAAGGATATACATCACATTTTTGTATGTGTCTTACATGGCCATTTGATAAAGCTACACATACATCACCATAACATTTGATTTCATGAGATAGGTTATCTCCTAGATATATGTGAGTACCATTATTACTTTCATGATAGGTATCAAACCATTCCTTTTTGCATGTCATATGAATTGAAGCACTAGAGTCACTAAACTGTACATTATCATCATCAATTTCGGTTGATAAGGCAACATCTCAAATGAAAAATTTGAGATTATTGAGATTGTCACTAAATGAGGCTTCTTGATCAACAAAATTCCATGAATCCCTTCTATGCTTGGACTCATCAAAATTATTTCTATTGCAATATTTAGCAAAATTTCTAGGCTTACCATAGTAGAAGCATACACCATTCCCTTAATATAGGTATTTCTCCTTGGGGGTATTTTTCCTTGATATGGTTTTGGCTATGACTTTCCTCCTTTTTTCTTGTCCCACAACTTTCCTTTGTATCATTGCCTTCCTTTGGTCACCAACGCCAAATTTGAACTGAGCTTTGCCATTGAGATTCTTCCTTATTTCTTCTTCTTGTAGGCGAATACATATTTATTCATCAAAGGTAGGATTTTTTTCCCTAGCTAAAATGCCAATGATAAACATATTATAATCATATAACATCCCATTCAATGTAATTATTACAAGATCAATGTTGGAAATGTTTTGACTAATAGCACCAAGCTTATCAAAAATTTCTTTAATTCTAGAAAGAAATTCCCTAATATTTTCATTTACCTCCATGTTAATTGAGAAAAGTATTTTCTTTAAAAATAATACTATTAGTATTGGGAGTTTTATACAACTTTTTAAGTGTTTTTTAGTTTTCCTAAGGTGTAGCACAATCCCTTATATGTGGAATAATATTGTCCTTTATGGACATTCACAAGAGTACCTTGGCCTTACTCTCTCTGCTTCCCAATCTTGAATTGAAGCTCTTGGTGCTACCAGTTTCATTTCAACTCTTGATACTATTGACCAAACATTGGATCCTCCTATTAGCGTCTGCAACTTAAATGTCCAATTTGTGTTATTTTCTCCATCTAGATTTTTAGACTCATTTAAAGATGAATCAAATGGATTTTCCATTTTTAAATTAAAAAATACCAAATATCCCTTGTAAATGAGTGTGATGAACGTTTACACAGTAAGATCAACTCATTTACACAAGGATAACGTCTTGAAACCACCAAAACAAGCTTATGTACATTTTGTGACACTTAACATGCTAGAGGATGACAAGTGCTAAAGTTCAAATGACACTTGTGATATATGTGAATGACAGTGAAAGAAACACATGCTAGAGAAAAGATAACATAAAAACGACTCTAGTTAGAGTGAAAGCAAGCACAAACGATAGCCAAAAACATGAAAACGACGCTCACGAAGAAAAAGGTGCATGAAAGCGACAATTTGCAAAACTCACCAAAACAGAAGTACAAATGCAGCAAGAGGTGAGAAACAATCAATGTCAATGTGCACTGAATGTTGACATGGATTGGACATCACATAGGCATAGTCTTGATGGAGCGTGCTATGCTTGTTCAAGCTTGCGTAAAAGAACGCGTTCATGAACTTATTGGGGACTGAGCATGTGTGAGAAAGTACCCTCGACACTTCCAATCCAAGAAGGGATCTCAAAATCATCAACTAACCAAGAAGTGACTACAGAATGACTGAGCGTAAGATCTGCAGTAGGCTCCAAAATTCGAGTGTGGGCAATATTTTGGGGGGTGTTTGTCACAACAAAAACAGGTGGACAACTTATGTATCGATTTTTTCCTCATAAATATATATGGACAGTGGGAAGAAGAATCCAAACATAACTCATTATATTTAATCATTGCATGTTATGCTCATAAAGTGTAATTAATAATTGAATTGGTAAATAATCATCATAAAATTGTTGATTGAAATAATAGGGAAACTCATGATTTTTTTGCAAATTCTTCATTTTTCAACCATCCTTAACTAAAAAATGCGTATACATTAAATATTCCAAATTCTATCTACTTTGCACTAAATCACATACTAGCTTACATAAGTAAAACTACAATGCAATGAAAAATAAGATGTATTTCCTTTAAACATTTAGCACAACAGCAAAGGTTTTAACCAATTTACAATGTCATTGCAAATGGACACATCAACATCAGTTTAGCGACCAAAGACCCTTCAACATGCTCTAGACTCTCCTTTTCTCACCCTCCTCAAATTGTGGATTTGAATCCATTAATGGTTGTCAAAGAGAATTCAATGGAATTAGGGGCAACTTCAACTTCTATAAATACTCTTTGTTCATCCCAATTTTCCACTCCACTAATTGATCAAACAAAAACTATATTTCTTCCTCCACCTAAAATAAAAGGACTTCTCTCATTTTGAAGGTAAATCAATTGAACCTTTTAAGACCTATCGTCTAAGCCTCCTTATGCGCAATGATCGCAAGGTATTCTTTTAAGGAAATCCAGCTTAATGGAAACCTAGAAGGGACAACCTCTTAGCTCCACAAATGTTGAATGGCTAATGAAGCTCTGGTGCTATCCATAAAAATAATATATATAGTGGGACAATTAATTCTTTTAAAACATAATAGACACATCTACATATTTAATGGCGTATAGTTCAAGATGGTAGATTTGCGTCAATAGATCCCTATAATATTGAAATATTATAAGGATGAAATATTTATACACTAGTGTGCAAAAAGTTTCTTCATCACTGAAATTGACCTTACGAATGGTAGAGAGTGACATATTACATTTTGGTCCTTGAATTTTGGGGTAAACTAAGGATCTACATTTAGCGTGGAATCTAACCACCAACCTTGCATCAAACTCTATTTGTAATGCCCTAGTTTCGATAAGAATGCTTGACCTTTAGTTTCACTTGTAGGGCTTCAGTTCATTACATGAAATATGAAATGCTTTAGGAAAATTCCACATCAAAAACATGGGAACCCGATATCAACACATTACTACCTACATTCTTAGATGCATAAATATGGATTTTAACAAAATCTTCTTGGCAAAAATAAAGCTAGTAGACTAATAAAAATCAAGCTTGTAGCAAAGACTACAGATGGACTCAAGTACTCAACTACAATTAGGTTACGTTGTGTTATAGTAGATGCTTCAAAACATGGTATGTTGTAGCCCATTGTCCAAAGAACCCAAAGGTTGGGTACATGAGAAACGATAAAGAAAATCTAGTTACTAAGATGTAGTGACAAAATCTTGCCATCGAATTAGTGAGGACCCCTAAGAACTCATCTGGCCAATGATAATACACCATATCAATTGGTGTTGATATGCTAAAGTAAGGTCTCAAGCCAAGGAGAATGTAAAAATAATTCAAGCACTCTACCTCCTCTGCATTCTCCACTATCTAGAGATCCTCCTCAATTGTCTTTAGTAATTGGCCCTCACTAGATTTACAACAAAAACAAGAAGCAAAACATTTCACCCCTCAAAGTATTCTTTATGTTTACCCTTTGTCAATGACCTCACTCTCCCCAAATTCAAGCAAGTTGAGCAAATAAACTATAAAAAGAAGACGAGAACTTTGAATTCATGATACTCCAACAATCTCTCCTAGACCAAGATGAGATGAACGTGATAAAATAAAAAGAAGTTGCTACATAAACTCATAACTCCATTCCAAGATTAATCCAAAGAATGAGCACTAGCCCCGGGGAAGGAAAGGAAAAAGAAAAAACAAACAATCCAAGTAAAGAGTAACCTACTTAACATTAAATTATCATCAAAATATATTGTAAATAAAAATTTCTTTTGCATTCAATTATATTCCCAATTTCTAAATATTAAACCAAGGTTAAAAAACTGTACAAATATATATATATATATATATGAAAATTCAGCACCCTAAAGAATAGTAAGATATTCAGCCAAATAAATATTTTCTCCATACCTTCACTACTTTGTACATTTTCTCTCCAAATGGATAAAGCCATTGAATCTTGACTCAAAGCCAACTTACAAATCAAGGGGCCTTCAACTAAAAGCCAAAGTGCCTAAGAGCCAAAGTGCCATGTTCACGGGAGGTGCCTTTCAATTCTTCACCCGAAATCCAAAGTTCAGAAAAGTGGAAAAAATTAAAAATGGTAAATTAATCATTGGAATTCATTTCGAAGTGCAAAAAGAAAAAAATAAAAATAAAAATGGTGAATTAAATATGGGTAATGAAGATGAAATTTACAGGGATATTAATGGTAACAATAACTTGATTTAATTAACATTATTGTTTTGTTTTTGACAATTTTTTTTGGATATTAGTGTAGTTTAAAAAATTCACAAATTAGTTTGGAAAATAATAGAAATTTTAGTTAGATTATGACAAAATTATGTAGAAATTTTTTGAAAATCTGAGTTGCAGATGTCAAATTTCAAAATTTTGGATGCCCAGAATTTTTTTTAATGATGTTGAATCCATTTCCACCATAAAAAAAAATGATTCAAAAACACTCAGATATTCTGAATTTTTGAAATTATTTTACCAAATTCTAATAAGAAAACAACTATGCAGACAAATTTGTAAAAGCAGACAAATTTGTAAGTTCTCACCAAATTCTATCCAGAAAACAACGATCCAGACAAATTTGTAACGTCTCACCAAATTCTAGCAAAAAAAACTACCATTCAGATAAATTTGTAACGTCAGTAAACAACGCTGTGCCCCCAACGCAAACTCTTAATATTCATCCATTGTGGCCTTCCATCCATTATGGGGGGCGTTGTTGTCAGTTGGCCATCCGTGTCTGACACTGAGTATACCAGAGATTTTAAAACGACTTCTGCCGCAGGGTGGATATGTTTCACTCTGCCATATACATCTTTCCACCAGACACGATGCAAGCCACTCAGAGCACCAATGCCTCTGACTTTTATTTAATTCTGTTCTATGGAAGAAAACAACGGTAGCCTGCAGGGGACTTGGTCGCCGAAAAGGGCAAACAGTCAGCGGCGGATATGGGCGTCTAAGAAAGCAAACAAACGCACTGCCAGGGAAACAATTTTTTTCGGTTGAAAAAAAATGTATAGATTTTTCATGTATTGATATTGGGTAAAATTGTGATTTTTTTTTTAATTAATATTAAAATTATATAGTTCAAATTTATCATTAGTTAAGAAATTAACTCAAAAATAAAATTTTTATTAGTTATTAAATTATACTGCTAATAATATCATTTAACTAATAATACCATTTAACTAATAGATACTAAAATATAAAAAAAAAAAATTGTAAAAATATTACCAAACTTATGAATTTGAACATACATTAAGATTGATCATTTTTGCTTCAGAGAAATAGGAGAACCTAAAATAATTCAAACAATTTGGAAGTTATAACTAGATAAATTGTACCACCAAATGGATTCTCCACCATTTCTTCTGAGCTTTATGGGATATTATAAAGCATGATCCAAGGTGAATGTTGATCCATTCACAATGGGAAGGTATTCACTCTTCTTTTTTAGTTTAAATTTGGCCTCTTTGCTAAATGCTAGTTATGTTTACTATGCAATTTGATATTTATAGCCAGCAAATTTATGAAATAATAGCCAAAAAATATACATCAATTATAATTTATGAATATAATTTTAGTTCAAGAAGCAATTTTCAATAGTATGACGAATTTAAAAAAAAAAAATGGTTATAAAAATGGACATGGCAAAAGTTTTGACTAACAACTCTTTTGTAAGTTAAAATCCTCCATGGCAGTGATAGAATATTTCATCATGTGTCTTTTATTAAATTTTTCCCCTTTCTTACTTCTATGTAGAAAAATGTTAATAAAGGTTTCCTATATATTTAGGAATCATTGGACTTTTTACTGGTTAAGATTTCAGTGAAAGCATATATTTTTAGTCATTAAACTCATTCAAATTATATCCCAAAAAAATTGTTATAAAATCTTACAAAAATAAATTAAAGATAGTTTAATTCAACTTTAATATTGTTTTTTTGTATGATTAGATTAAAATAATACCTTTAACATAAATACCGGTTCTTTTACTTTTTACTCATTAATCTAAAAAAACATATATTTTTAATCATTAAACTCATTCAAATTATATCAAAAACAATATTATAAAATCTTATAAAAATAAATTAAAGTAATTTAATTCATCTTTAATACTGTTTTTGTATTATTAGATTAAATAATATAGTTAACCTAAATATCTATTTTTCATAAAAAGATTATTTTTCCTAAAAAAAAATTATTAAAATTTTATAAAATAATAATTAATTCTTTAAATGCGTTTTTTTATTATTAATTCAAATAATGTCGTTAACATGAATATTTATTCTTTCCATAAATGGATTTCATTATGGATTTTTTTTCCTTGCATGTACATGCATTGAATTGAAAATTAGTCCAACCATTTTTCTTTGCTCAAGCATCGAAAAATAATTAATAAAAAGGTTAACAGGAATATTTATTCTTTCCATAAAAGGATTTCATTATGGATTTTTTTTCCTTGCATGTACATGCATTGAATTGAAAATTAGTCCTAACCATTTTTCTTTGCTCAAGCATCGAAAAATAATTAATAAAAAGGTGTTCGAGAAGAACTTTTCAAAAAATAAAGAAATTATAATTTGTTTAAAAAAATGTTCTTGAAAATAAGTGAAGACCTTTTTAAAAAATTAAGGTAATTATATTTTTTTTTCCTTTGGTCAAATATCGAAAAAAAATTAATAAAAGTGTTCGTGAAAATAAGTGAAGACTTTATTTTTCCTTTTTTTTTCAAACACTGATATCTATGAAAGGAGGAGCTCTGGGAAACCCTAGTCATGGCAGAGCCCTAGTTTACTAGGGTAACTAAACGACGGATTCTTACTAGCGGCAAGAGTTTCTAGCATATGCAGAATGGTCTACCACGCGAGTCTGACTGTAGGTTAGGTGATTTTATATTGTTTATTGACCTCTAACAACGGGCCTGTCGGTGGATGTTTATTGTGTTTCTGCGGTTTATCACCTGTTGTTTCCTCAACCCCGTCTCTTCTGCAGCTTGCCTTCCCCTTGACATACGGTGGTCAAGTAATATTGTTGGTTACCATGGTTGAAGAAGACCTCATGGATTACAAGGAGGACCCCATGCCAGAACAGGAGATTTGGGCGCATCAGACTGGCCCAGACATGGGCCCCTGGCAGAATAAACTGCTTCGAAAGACAACTGCTACTTTGACACCGCAACACCCGCCCTCCTCTGGAAAACGGAAACCCACTACTGTCAATGTTGAAGACTTACCTGGATTGGAATGTCGCCCCCTCTCTCCAGCCACTTTGAATCTCCTTGGCACCAGTTTGCAGGCTTCACCCTCTTTTGACTCCCCCTTGCCATATCCCCCGCAGAAGCCCCTACCTATGAACCCTCCCTCCATCTCCTTGCTCTGGTTGTCCCTTCCAATCCCCCGCATCCTGCGCAGTCCTACTTTCAACCGGGCTCGTGCAGCTTCAACCCCCATTCCCTAATTCGATCTAGCTGCTTCAACTCTCCCATACCAAATTCTCGACTTGCAACATCAGCCCAACATAGCTCCTCGGAACCGTGCAGAAGCTTGCTCCACAAACACCCCATGGGTCGGCGTACTGACAAACCCAAAAAGGGTCGGTGCCTCAAAGCAGTGGATTCGGACATAAACCTGACATTTGGGGAAGACGTTCATATGGTGGACGCTTTGGACACAACAAGGAAAGTTCTAGTTGTTCGTGTACGAGGCAGGAACTATTCAGTGGAGCGACTGCGTCAATGGACCATGGACTTATGGGGTTCTCTATTGAAAGATCTACCTGTGGTTAGAGTTTTGGCCAGAGGATGGTTTGCCCTCCGCTTTCATAGGGAGGAGTACACGGAATGGATATTATCACACTATTGGCACATTGAACTTGCTCCTATATTGTTGAAGAGATGGGATCCACTTTTCGATCCGAAGCGTGAATAGCTGGGAGCAGGGCCTATTTAGGTTAGACTACCTAGTTTGCCCATGCAGTTTTGGACTCCTCCGGTTTTCAAACGTATTGGAGATGCTCTGGGTACATACCTTGAGCATGACCAGTCCTATGAAAAGACTGGCATTATGACAATGGCGAGGATTTTGGTGCATCTTGACACCAGGGAAGGGCTTGAGGAAAAAATCACACTTCACGGGAGACACTTCTCGCGCAAACAACTTCTGGACTATGAAGGAGTCCCATTTCACTGTAGGAGGTGCCACAAAGTGGGTCACCTATACAAGGATTGCCCACTGCTTTCTTCGGTGACTACAGAGAACTCTTGGGGGGCTAAGTAACAGAACTCTGAAGAGTTGAATAAGGGAGATCAAAATCAAGAACAGGCACCATCTGAGGCTGCGGTGGGCGCTAAACAAAAGGCAAAAAATCGATGAAAAGCTCTGACCTCACCACCTCAGACTCGCTCCAAATTTGTTGCGGAAACAACTCCTCTCCCGGGTAATGGTTCTATCCCCATAACCTTTGTTTCTTTTTCAGTTGTTATGTTTACTTCTATGCAAACATCTTTGCATCCCCCCTCCTCTACGCATTGCTCTATCACTTCCATCCCTTGCTCCATCATTCCTCCGCTCCACTACACCTACCTCCCTCAGGGAATTTTCCACTCCCCCATCACATACTTCCTCCCCTTCTAGGACGGGTTCCCATCCCTACAACCTCTGATCCAGAGCTCGACCTAATACTCCTCTTATATGTTTGGGCCTTTCCCCTGGTCGGACCAAGAAATATAAACCCACCAGAGGCGACCATCCAAGATTAAATCGGACATCAAGATAGCAGTGGCTGATGTAGCGAGGGGCCGTCAATACACCATTGAAAGGGAACTTAGAGCCATTGAACCCTCATTCCCTGTCTCCCCATGATTTGGCTCTCCTACAACTGCAGGGGATTAGCCAACCCAAAAAAGAGATTGGCTCTCAAGTGTCTTTTACATGGCTCCAAATGTGACATACTCTTCTTACAGGAAACCCTTGGTAACTCTGACCTCATTACCAAAACCCTCCTCTCTATCCTACTGGGCTGGGTTTTCCAGGGCATCGATGCTATTGGCAGATCCAGTAGCCTTGCTATAGCTATAACCCTAAAGTAATCAAGCATATCTCCTCCTGGGGAGGTTTTGTATTCATCAGAATGGATATTTTTGTGAGTGAGCTTGGGTACCAGTTAAAAGTGATTAACATATATGCCCCGAATCAGAACAGAATGGAATTTTGGCACAACTTGTTGGAACATAGTCTTGTCTCAAGCACCACCATTATTGGGGGGGACTTAAATTTTTCTTTGGGAATGGAGGAATCCTGGGGACATCATTCACAGATCGACCCTATATCGGATCAGATGAGCACCCTCTTCTGGATACCTTCAAACTTGTAGATGTTCCTACGAACAATAAAATGCCCACATGGCATAATAGGAGGATGGGTGAAGCTGCCTTGGGTCGGAGATTAGATCGTTTTTTGATCCATGAAGATCTACTCCGTAACCTACCCCTATATAGACAATGGGTTGCTACTGGAGGATCTTCTGATCACCTCCCCATATATCTTCAAATCCCTGGTCCAACTAAAAAGCCTTGTGCCCCTTTCAAATTTTTTACTAGATACATAAAAGACCCAGACTTCATCAATCTGGCGACTGAGTTCTGGAGAGTACAACCCCCACTCAGAGAGCAGAGAATGGCAGTTGACTTCTATATTCGTCTTAAAAATCTCAAGACTATGACAAAGAATTGGTCAAGGCGGAAGCAATTGAGAGAAGAACATAATCTAAAAGACATTGAGTTACAGATTACCCATCTTATGGATGAACAGGGGCTTGGTTTCTTATCGGGTGATACAAAACATTTGATTAATTTGGAAAACCAAAAGGCAAAGATTCTACTTGAAAAGGAAGAACAATGGAGGTTGAAAAGTAGAGCCATTTGGCTACAGGCGGGAGATGGAAATACAAATTTTTTCCACAATTTTGCCAATGGTAGAAAAGCCACCAACACTATTTGGCAGCTGCCCTGTGAACTTGATGGATGGGCCTCTACTCACCCTCATTTAGCCAGGTTGGGGAATACCCACTTCAAAATTCAATTTACAGCGCCGGCAGCCATCAACCTCCCGGACATCATTAACTTGGCTGGCAATTTCCTTAGGATGGTGGAACTGGAAGTAGTAGAGGATTTGATACAACCGGTCACCATGGAGGAACTGGAAGGAACACTTAAATGGTTGAAGAAGGACAAGAGTCCTGGCCCAGATGGCTGGCCAATTGAGTTCTGCTCGGCTTTTCTAGAGCTGCTGGGACAGGATCTGCTAGTGGTCATTGAAGAAAGCAGAACCACTAGACACATCCATCCGCCCATCAACTTCACCTATTTGGCCTTGATCCCTAAGACTGATTCACCAGTTTCACTTAATGATTTTCGCCCCATTTCCCTTTGCAACTTTCTATACAAAATCATTTCTAAAATCATAGCCAACCGCATCAAGCCCTTTTTATCTAACCACACCTCACAGGAACAATTTTCTTTTCTCCACCATAGACATATTCAGGATGCTATTGGCTCAGCCCAGGAAGCCCTTCACTCCATCAAGCACAAAAATCCCAAGGGACTCACTCTCAAAATTGATCTGTCGAAGGCATTCGACAAAGTAAATTGGCTATACATCAAGATGATTATCACTCACTTGGGTCTTCCCCCTGCTCTCATCAACTGGATCATGGGGTGCATCTACATTGTTTCTTCTGCCATTCTCATAAATGGATCTGCAACTCCATCCTTTATATAGATAGAGGGATAAGGCAGGGATGCCCTTTATCACCACAACTATTCTTATTAGTAATGGAAGGATTGAGCAGGCTAATTGATTCAGGAAAAAGAAGAGGGGGTCTCAGAGGACTAAAAATTATGGACCAATTCTATCTAACACATCTATTATTTGTAGATGGCATCTTAATTTTTCTGAATGGAAGTGTAGAGGACACCACATCATTAAAGGAGATACTCAATCTTTTCTGCAGAGCTATGGGAATGGAGATTAACAGAGATAAATCCACCACCTCTCTATCTGAATGTACTCAACATGAATCTCAAATTGCCTTACAAGAATTTCCATTTCAAACTACTAATCTAATGGAGGGACTTAAATATTTGGGTTTCAAACTAAAACCAGATGGATACAAAATTGCTAATTGGACCTAGCTCATCACAAAAGTGGAGAAGAGAATAAATTGTTGGTGTCACGGATTCCAATCAAGGGCCGGCATACTAATTCTTATCAAAACAGTCCTCAAAGCCACCCCAGTTTACTGGATGTCACTGGCCTAGATTCCAAGAGAGATCCTTCACAGAATTCAACAAATCCATAGCAAATTTCTCTGGAATGGAAGAAAGGAGGGCAAACCTTTTGCCTGGGTCAAATGGACTAAAATTACTACTCCAAAGAAGTGGGGAGGTTGGGGTCTTAAACTACTTCCAGCCTTTGCCCAAGCCTTGGCCGCAAAACAGAGCTGGTTACTACTAAAACAAAAAAGTCTTTGGGCTGAGGTTATCCTACACAAATATATGTGGTTGTCTACTATCACAGACTAGATCAGAAGTCCAAAATGGAACAAAAAAGGCATTTCGATGATCTGGAGGGCCATACTCAACTCAATCTCCATTATCAAGGAAGGCTTTCTATGGAAAATAGGCAATGGAGCCTCAGTCTTCATCGGAATTGACCCATGGTCAAGCAGTGGAAATTCCCATCAACTACCAGTTGGACTAATAAATCATCTAAACAGCAGGGGCATAAAGTTTATTGGGCAGATTGGTGATCAACAGAACACAACATTTCATTCTCAAGCTTGGCTGACCAAGCAGAACTGGAACATACCAAATGAATGGAGTAGCACATGGCAAAGCTATATACGGGCACTCACAGAATCGCATGTTAGATTAAAGAATGAAGAGGATGAACTTATTTGGGCACATTCAAAATTGGGACAATACTCTTCTAAACAGGGCTATGACATCATTATTGCAGACAAAAAACCGGAAGTTTTAAGAAGCTGGTGGGCTTCCTTATGGAAATTAAAAGCTCCACTGCGTACCAAACTGTTGATGTGGAACATATTAGAAAATAAGATCCCCACTGGATCCTATCTAAAAAGGAGGGATTTTTTGGGTCCTACTCAGTCCGTCCTATGTCTCCAAGAAGAAGAATCGACCCAGCACCTATTTCTTACATGTCCGACCACCAAGAGCATTTGGTCACAAGTCCTACAAACTCTAAATATGAATACGAACTGGCAGAGTGCTAATATTACAACAACGTGGGACACCTAGTGGGGTACTATGGCTGTGGAGAAAACAAGAAACCTTCCCCTACTTGTTTCATGGTACATATGGCTCAAGAGAAACACCAAAATTTTTGAAGACAAACCTGTGAACTGGAACCTGCTCCCTCCACAAATCTGCGCTGCTTTTGAAGAACTTCCTAGTGATGAGAGACAAAAGAGACCTAGGATCATTCGGCAAGAACAGATAAACACATCATTACCCTAGGCCTTTTTTGATGGTGCCACCCAACAACATGGCTGTGGGGGTGGAGGGGGGGGAGCATATGTTTCTATCTATCTGAATTACACTATTTCCATATTTGCATGGGACGGGGACCGGGCACTAATAATCATGCTGAACTAATATCACTACGCCGTCTGTTATATTTTTCCATCCTAAAACAATGCCGAAACATTCAAATATTTGGGGACTCAAAGATTGTGACTGATTAGTTTAACAATTCAGATGTTTGTTCTGCTTACTCTTTGAGAACTATTATGGAAGAAATTGTTTTTTTCAAAACATTCTTTGATCATATTTCTATTTCTCACATCTACAGGGAAAGAAATGAAACAACTGACAGGCTATCGAAAGAAGCGACGCATTTCCCTCTAGGAGAGTGGGTGATAGCCGAACATACACCTGCTGGAATCTATCACTATTTTCATAGGCCATATATAGATGGGGGACTATAGAGGGGCAACAGTCCCTAAATTATCAGCATCCTAATTTTGAACTTTGCAAATTTTGATATTGTATATATTTAGATATTGTAAATATGGACAGTACTACACACCTGTGTGGGTGATTTTTGAACTTTTTATTGTGGTCTTTGAACCAGCACAACATACCCTTTGGGTTTCATTGTAAATACTAGTTTTTGATAGTGGATAGACAGCCACGCTCACAGCATATGCCTTCGGGCATCTACAACATGTAATTTCTCCTTATGAAATTATGAATTTTCTTTTACGAAAAAAAGAAGAAGACCTTTTTAAAAAAATTAAGGAAATTATATTTTTTCCTTAGAGATTAAGGAAATTATAAATTTTCCATGAGGGAAAAATGAAATAAATTCATTTTATTCTAATATTAAGTATTGAAAAATATAATAGGTGTGTTTTTAAATAATTTGTTACGTAAAATATTTAATATTAATTTTGGTTTATTTTTTTAATGAGATTCCAAATTATTCATCATATATTCTAAATAAACCAAGTCTATCTATCATTGTAACCACAATATCTAAAAAAAAATTACACGTGAAAAAATATGATATATAACACTTCAAATTTCACCAATATCCCTAATAAACTACCCCTAATTTTTATAAATAATAAATATTATAAATATAATTTATTAATTAATTCATTATTATCTATATATATATATATATATATATATAGTATATATTATATATATAATAATTATTATATACACACATCATCTTTCTGCGGTAATAATTTAGGGTGGTGTATTTACGATCTCTCTACGGTAATAATTCATGATCTCTCTGCGGTAGGGGTGATGTGTTTACGATCTCTCTACCATAATAATTTATGATTTGTTTGCAGTAATAATTTACGATCTATGTGGTCATAATTTACGATCTCTCTGCGGTAATAATTCACGATCTCTCTGTGGTAATAGAAAAAAAATCACGTGCGTCTGCGGTCGGGGTTCCTAATATCATGTACACACATTTCTTATATTTTTTATAGTACATAGCTGCTCATATATTTTCAAGTATGAATAATTCACCACAATTACCAAAGATTACCAAAGGTAGACCTAGCACAGTTACTCTACAGAGCCTCTATGAGTATATAGAGTCTTTAGAGAAACATAGAGAAAAAAGAGAAGTCAAGCTACAAATAGAGTTAGCAACCATGCTGGAAAATAAATTCACCTCTCTTGAAGACAAGATCCAAAAACAAATAGAAAATAAAATAGAACTATTGGAAAATAAGATGGAGGCAATGGAGACTAGGTTGCAGGTTATAGAAAAACAAAACCAAGATATGAACCAAACATCCCAGCAAGTAGATGTTGATACTTTAGAGAGTCTTAAAATGAAGGACATGATTAAAGAGCTAGAAGAAAAAGTTAATAGTCGTCTCACCCTAAATAGTGTGGAAGAAAAATTAGATATCAAACCAAATAAGGATGAAATGAAAA
Source organism: Pinus taeda (assembly GCA_000404065.3). NCBI lineage: Eukaryota > Viridiplantae > Streptophyta > Pinopsida > Pinales > Pinaceae > Pinus > Pinus taeda. The sequence goes on from APFE031683751.1 coordinate 209,996, forward strand.
AATTGATAGAATTAGACCATGAGCGTAACAAAAGGGCCTTGAACCTTCTAATCTTCGGTTTGAAAGAGGAGATAGACGAGGATACTTTAGCCATAGCCTAGACAGAATTACATAATGTTAGGATATTCTGACACATAGGAAATAGTTAAGTATAACTTGGTCTAGTATAGAGTTAGGTAAAGTGTGTTTCTTTACTATGTACTT
>APFE031683754.1:0-24675 GCA_000404065.3 Pinus taeda
AGGTTTTTGAAAATGGCTCAATCTGCACTAGAACTATTGATGGCAGTTAGACCTATTTCATAGTAAATGGCCATCAACTCAATATTTATCACCAACTACTCTCCCGACAACAATTTTTGGGATGTGGGAAAAAAATTATGGATAGGGCTATAGAGAGGAAGTTTGGTGCCGGCACATCTCCCAGAGATTAGTGTTGTAATGGAATAGCTAGGAGACTAGCAGTCGGGTATGTAGCGCACGTATTATCGCCAATGGTTTCATCTGAAACATTAGCAGGAAAGGAGACCAAAGGTGCAGATTAACTCAAATAATGGCTAGAGGAGGATTCTCCCTTCTTGGATCAAGGTGGTATTCACTGGGCGACACTGAGATCCAGACCACAGAGCCTTGGACTGATAGATTCAAAACAAACAGAACTTACCCTGTTTCGCAATGCAATAAAAAACATAGTGGGAGAAATAGTCTACTGAGGTAGCAATGCCTACGATATATTGAAGGAGAAGCGACTGATTGAACCACTGCCATTCCTTAGATGGCCACGAGAAGACTGAACTGTCGTTCTCAGGCAAATTTTCAAAGGAAAGGTCGATAAACAAGGAAGGGGAGGGAGAATAGGGTCGTGGTACAAGCACTTTGATGCACCCCTGTACACCTTCGAATAGATGTGGGAGTATGATTTCAAGGTAGAGAAGAAAATGCCATTCATCGAGTGGTCAGGGTTTCCCTGATACACAGAAGACCTGTGAGTATTTTATATGAGCAGTGGAAAAATTACCTCGGTGAGCTTGCACCCCTTATTGCATCGGTGACCCAAATAGTAGAAGACTCTGGGTAAAAAAAACAAAACTAGCCGTCAAAGACCCCGGCCAGGAACATACACAAATTTTCATCAAAACCCTATCAGGGAATACAATTTGCAAGCAAATCTGCACAGGGATGCTGATAAAAAATATAAAGGATGAAATACAAGAAGATTTAGACATGTTAGCAAACCTGCTAAGCTTGGTATATGCAGGACAAATTCTACAAGATAAATATACAGTGTAGCACTATGTCATTGTTCGAGACTTAACCATCATACTAACCATGAGGCTAAGAGGTGGAAGCTTTGGATCTTGCTCGAAGGGCACAGGTTCTTTCAAGGATGTCGTCAAAGGGAAGGGGGAAGCCACCAACAAGCCAGCACCAACACAAGATCTACCAGGACCCTATATTGTGGAGCAAAGAATGTACACTCTAGTACTAACAATCGATTTGCTTGAGGTAAACAATTTTTATACTGATTTGTCTTGCATGGCTGTCATATGTAGATTCAATGGCTTTTGGCCCAAAACAGATGCATTAATACAATGGATCTTTTCCACATGGACAAAAAACTGTGACATCCGTTTGTGCTCCAAGGGTTTTTTTACTTTCAAATTCGACACGGTCAAGGAAAAAAAATATGTCCTCCATGAGGGGCCATGGTTCTGGGGTAATGCAGGAATCTTCGTGACCCCCTAGCTCCTAGGATTTGACCCCTCCTCAATGGTGGTTTCCAAATGTCGGTATGGGTCAGGCTTCACAACCTCCCATTACACTTCTAGCTTCCCAAAGTATTTGAAGTAATGGGGAACATGGTAGGTAAATAAATCAAGTAAGACGTGGAAAGAATTGCTAGATGCATACATACTTTTGCTAGAATCTGTGTGGAGGTAGATCTTAGTCGAGGGCTACCTGACAACACAATTTTGATCCATAACAACACACAGTGGAAACAACCACTAGATTATGAAAACATGGCCTTCAGGTGTCGAGGTTGTCAACAAGCAAGTCACCTCCGTAATAACTGTCCACAAGTCAAACGAGAAAACAAAAGAAACAAGAAACAAGAACAAAAACCGAGAGGTTGGCAATGCAAAGTGAATCCAGAAGAAGAAAGAGAGGATGAGGAGGTAGTTAACCCTCCACCTGAACATGATGATTATCCTATTGGGGAAGAAGCCATAGAATCCATCCCCATAGATAACAATCAAGTACATAAGTCCCAAACATCTGAGAAAATTGTAGCACAAGAATTGATGGACTCTTTGTCAGAGAAGATACCAGATATAGAGGACACTAGCAGAGCTAAAAGACAAAATTCTCCAGATCACTCTGATACAGACAAGGAGGGCTCTTCTCTGGTACTTTTTTCATCCTCACAGACTCTGGGGGAGTGACGAAAGGCTGAGAACAAAAAGGGGAGGAAAACATAATTTCCTCCCCATTTGTACTATACTTTCCGATTTTTTTCTGTTTTGACAATAGACTTTTGTGCTTCTTAATGCATATGCACTTCTGCATCTACAAAATGTAATTTTGTTTTTTTTAATAAAATTATGATTTTTCCTAGGGGAAAAAAAATAATCAATGGGATGTCATTTTTTATCTTTAGGTGTTTCTCCCCACAAACCATGTATAATAAAGGAGAAATTTGTCTTGGGTAAGTTTATTGTTTTAGCTAGACTTCACAAATTATTTATGGAAAAGGAGCCTGTCAGAGTCTTCTTTGAATGTTTTTAGAGTCTCAAAAATTGGAACTCTTGAGAAGTGAAAGATCTAGGCTCGTAAAAGCTACATGGAACAATGGTAGCCTAGGGATTCCTTTAGTACATATTTATTCTTTTTTGTCCTGAAGGAAATACTTACAAAAATAAAGCCCCCTTGAAGTCTCCTTTGGGTGGTTCAAACTCTCTAAAGATGACAACCTCCAGCAGTGGCTACTTTAGGCTCATTAAATTTATAGAATAGCCATATTTAGGGATCTATTGGGTATATAATTATTCTGTTGCTTGATAAAAAAAATATTTATGGAAAATAAACCAGCCTACAGCTTTCTTTCTGTTCATTTCAATCTCTCTAAATGTGAAATTCATCAAGAAGTTATCATCCTTGGCTTGGTTAAAATATATGGGATGGTGAGGAGGTTTACCATGTTCTGAAGGCAACATTCAACATATTTCATGACAACACTCAGGAGAAACTTTTATATTTTTTACTCCAAATTTTATGTACTTAACAACTTTCTACACTCTGATATGTAAAAACTAAATACTTCCATTGTGAATGTATTTCGGGAACAACAATTTAGAGAAAATTTTATTTTTACGCTTCATTTTCATTAGGATCACTTCATTATTAGTGGCTGGTTCTAATATCAACCATAGATAGTAGATCCCTAGAGCTCAGCACAATAAATCATTTTGATTTATTAAGATATGTTCTCCTAACCTGATTATATTTAATTGTGAATAGTTAAAATGTTTTTGAATGATATGCAACATTGGTTCCCTAATCATTACTACCTTTTGTTTCATAGCCAAGCCCTTAAACTTTCTGTCCTATAATCATTTCCCTATCCTTGTCATCATTCCATAAAAGACCCCTCTCAACCTTTTCTTCTCATGTTAAATCCTCCCCGTCGTCGTAATCATTATCAAACATCTCAACTTAAACCGCGTCTGAATCGTGTTTGTTATCACAACTTCAACCTTGTACTATCCTGCTACCATGATAACCATTCCCATGGAGTCACGATGAGGGTGAAATCATTAGCACAATGAGGGTGGATTCATCAAAATGATGGGGGAAATTCTCATCAACATCAAGGCAACAATTTTGTTTTTCAATCATAAGGGAATTCGATTCCTATCTCAGTATTGCATGCAGAGAGTTAAAATGTTTAGTTGGATTTAGAAATTGTGGTTTTACACAGGCGTAGGGGCCAATCACCATGAGCCAACCTTTGGCCAATTTTTTCACAGCTCTAAGTATCAACAATGCAAAGGAGTTCTTGAAGAGTAGGGATGGTTGCCATTTTTAAGCAAATTTCAAGGATATAATGATAAAGTAGCCTTGCCATTTGCTCAGAACTTTGATGGAGAGCATGTTAAAGTTGGTAATTTGAATTTGAAGGTTACAAAGGTGTCCCTTAGCCACACTATAGGGTCACCCTTTGTGTTTGAACCATTCTTCAAGGGTGGGCAATTACATATTCCAAATTATGCTTCATTCCTCAAGCCATTCCATCAGTCAATCATCTAGACACAAGGTATACTACGAAGTTGTATTGAAGAGAAATGGCAGCCTTTGATCACCATACTGTAGCGCTTTGTTACCTGTGAGGGAAGGTATTCTATAGTATTTTTATATCATATTTTCATGTTATCACATTTTGTGAAAGATAGTGAGATCAATATTCCACATTTGTTAAAGTTAAGCTTGCATAAAATGTCTCGAGGGGTAAAATCAGCGAGAAGGAACCCTAAGACAACCTTATATCACCATAGCCTTATTAAAATGATAGTTTTTTATGATCTTACAAAGAGGCAAGGGTCTTGGGAAGACTTCCTGATTGAAAATTTTCGTGGGAAGAGACTCAGTTCAAAGGTAGACGATGGTTGGTGGGATAGTGACTTAACCATAGAAGAGAGGCCTTGTCATAACATTCCCAAATTATCCCTAACCATACAGATAACCCTGTCTCTTCTATTGTTGAAACCCCTCATAAATCAACACCCTATTCTAATACTATGGAAGAGGGGATATCTTCAAAATGTTGAAGGTTAAATAAGTGAAGGAACAAGTGGAGCATGAGTATTAAAGACCGACCTGAGCCATATAATATTGTAGGTTGAAAGGTGAAAAACCTGCATCAAAATATCCTGAAGCTCATGCAAGGACCGAACCAAAGCCTAAGTGGAAGAAAGCTCTAATTCCAACCCAAGTGCCAATAATGTCTAAGGTAGAGACTTCAATCCAAGGTTGTCGAAGAGCTAGAAGCATGAAAAATATTAAGACTTCTAAAGTTATAAATTATGAGCTTATTGATATTATTTCATCTCCTGACTCAAATGGAAATGAATTGCATTCTTCCCCTAAATAAAGTCCTATCTTAGCATCTATAGCAAAAATCCCCTTTGAAATTTCACAAGATATGGAAACACAGTTCCCTATTTGGTTCTTTCCCAACAACAATCCTAGTCAAGAGGTCTACATAGAGGTTCAACAAGCTTCCCCACGAGGGAAAGGTCATAGAAAAACATGAGGAGGCAGTGCCTCTCAACAATTGACAACAACCATGGAAAATATGAATCCTGTAGCAGAAAAAACCTAAGGATTCTTTTAGTGAAGTTGCAGAGAAATATTGTTAAACTTCGCAAGGAAGAAAACAGGTATCAATTCTTATTTCTGTAGGTCAAAGAACTTAACCAACATATCATATATACTAATCTTCTGTTGTATTCCTGAAATGATGAGCTCATGTGGAAAAAACAAGCAGTTTCTACATTGTAAAATCTTTAAGACGAAACCCACCAAAAAGCTAAATGCTCAAGAGCTTTCTTTGTATTTTAATAAGTGTTCTTCTCCAATTAAGCATGCTTTAGAGGTCTTGGTTAAGGTCGTTGGTCTTTGACCATAGTTTCTTTTGCTACCATGTCAATACTATTTTTGGCATACTATGGCAACATGCATGAGTACATGCATTCAAATCAACATGGGGGATTGTTGGCGCCCATTTGTGTTCCCAATTTTCTGCCTCTTATCCTTATTTTCACCATGTTTTTCCTATGAAAGCACTCCTACTACCTACCTTATGACCTACATCACTCCCTAATCCCTACTCATACATGAATAAGAGGTAAATGCACTTAACTCACATCGTTTTTATATTTGTGATTGAATTTATGTGAATTATTGAGTCATGTCCCTATATGCTAACTATTTATTCATGGGTTTAGTTGGAAGCTTCGTGACAGGGTTGACAGATCCACATGAATGGAAGGATGCCTCATCATTGAACAACTAATCCTTGACCAAGTTCGAGATATTCTGGCCAGGGGGGCTCTTTCTTCTTGTTTTGACCATTGAAGTTTACACAACTGTCTATGAGGACAAGCATGATGCTTACAAGATTTATTTTCTAGGTTAAGTGTGGTAATTGCAAGGCGAAATATCCTCCAAATCAGAATCAAAGGACAAGTCTCCATCTCTAGAAGTGATATAGGATGTCATGGATTAATTTTCTAATCCTAAGGAGACCATGTCTCTTGATGCCTTTTTTCTCCATGAATAGGGAGTAGAGGATATTAGCAAAGTAAATCTGGAATCAGGCCACGGGGCATTTTCTTGGCCATCCATGGAAGTTCCACCCTTGAATTTAGTGGACTCATGGGTTTCTAATATTGAAATTTATAATAAATTTTATAACATAAATCCTCTTGTTGACGAGTTACTTATACCTCTTTAAGTATTATTATTTATTGTTAATGAGTTACATTAGCTCATGAGACCACTTATTTTTTATGTCCTGAAGTCATTCTAGATAACAATATGGTTCTCAACTTTCCTAAGCATCATCAACATTTAGGAATATAGCAATTTAACTCTATGTGCAATGGTTCCATCATATTGCACCATATGGTAGCCACAACAACCCATGAATTCATGTATGGGGATCCTTGCCTTATGCTTAGTAGTGGGCACAACTTGATGTGATCTACTAGATTGTTTTGCACCTTGTATATATGTATTTTAATTTTAGTATCATGTGTGAATTGAGGACACTCTTAAAACCTCATATATTCTAAAATATGCAAAAAAATCATAAAAGTCAGAAAAATAAACAATATATGGTCACAATTGACCTAATCCATGTTTTAATTCTTTTATTATGTGATTTAACAATGGGTGAAGCCTTTCCATATGATTTTCACATGATATAGTAGTGTCTTTAACGAAATGTCCACTGGAGCCTAGTTGCATTTCCCTTGAACCTGACACGTTGTGGTACATCATTTCCATCATTTCCATCTTCATTGTGCCTTTGGTCTGACCCATTCATGTCGCGATATTAACCTATCCCTTCTTGCAGCTCATAGCTTGTTAGTAAAAATTTCACGAACATGGTTTCTGTAGATTTGAAGCTATTTTCCTTGTTAGTGTCGAGGAAACATTACTTTCCTATCTAGAAGTCTTTGCCCTTGTCCTGCCATGACATATCTAATCTTCATTTACTCTACCTCATCATCTTCTAGATTTATACCAATAGGATTCCACTGTCTTTATACATTGTGATTGCTAATAAATTTAGCCTCTCTTATGCACATTGATAAGCCTTAATCTCATTTCACCATTGTTGTCACATTATCCTTAGATCATTACTTTCTTTCACTTGGTGTTGTTAGCTTTCTTGGAAGGGCCACTTTGGTGAGTGGTCTCCTTTGCCAAAATCTCTACTTCACTTTGCTCAGTGTAGTTTTGTTAGCTTGGAACTAGTTGGTATGATTTATGATTTATGAAATTTGTTATAACCCTATCATCCAATCCATTATAGTGAAAGAGAACCAAGTTCAACATACCTCCATTGCTAGCCAAAATGCATTCCCTTTCACCCTTTATTTTACTTATCTGTGTCTTACAAGGGAGTTATTACATGTTATAGGAGTTAAATTACATAATTCATTAATTTGTCATAATGACTTTCTTACAATTTCATAATTATGAAAACATAATTTTTTCATAATTGACAAAAAGGTTCTAGACTTTATCATTCCTAAGGAAATCATCTTGACATAATTATGTACAAGTTAGATAGGGGTTCAATTATATAGAAGTTTCCAAACATCTCAAACCCACAAGTGTCCATATAGTTTCTCTTGGAGGATAGAACAAACCTATATAATCCGACCCTATCAAGAGGAAAGGGGCTAGATCTAGTTTAGATCTCCCTACATCCAAATCTACTTAGCTGTAGTTATTCAAAATTAGTGAGAGAGTTTTGATACATTGTTGTGTACTTAGACACTATCTCTAATCTACGAGGAGATTAAGACTACAATTTCAAGAGGAGTGCTCTCATTTGATCAATATATTATATCATTTTGATTTATTAATGAAAATTTAATTCCCTTCCCATCATACTCATTTCTCTAGTCTCCTTTATGTTATACATTAGGTTTCAGTTATATTCATGTTAGTGGATTCTACAGAATATGTGGTTTTATATATTTTTTGTTTGAATGTGTGTAGGTTCTCATCATTTCAACCCAAGTAGTGACAACTTCTAGTGGATCCCTCAAGGTAGTTTCACCAAATAAAAACCTCTTCAATTAGAAGGTACACTCTATTTTCCTGGATTTGCCATTTCTATGATGGTATGGATGTACATGGAATTGGTTTCACTACACTTTCTTCATACATAACCTAGTTGAATTTGGGAAAAATCCATGTAGCTCCTTGTATCACATCTATTTTTGGTACAACAATATTATTCATAAGTAAACACTTAGTATTAGTTATTTAAATTAATATTAAAGTCACTATAAAATACCCTCGAAGGTTAGCTCAATTGGTTACATCCCCATCATTAAAGTGTCTTTGATATCCAGAAGTCACATGTTCAATTTTCAATTCCCTTGACACTCTCTAAGTTAAGTTCAATAGTCTATACCTAATACAAATATTATATAGATAGTGAAGGTTCCATAATCTATAACTAATACAAATATTATGTAGATGTAGTTACCAACAATAAATAAATAAATAAAAAGTATTATATTATAATAGTTATGGTAAATATAAAACATAATATATCATAATTAATAACTAAAAAAAATATCCTCATTGTAATAATATAATTCAAAAGACCATGAAATTATCCAAAATATTACTATAAAATTGGTCAAAAATGCCCTTTAATTATTTCTAGGCATATATTAAACGTGAAATATAGGATTTTCAAAATGATGTAATTGGTAATATTGTGAAATATATGTAGTTTGAAATCTGGATCTCCTAAATTGAGCCCGATGTTTACTTCATACAGTGATATTTATATTTTCATTCATAGTTATTTCTAGATCCCGTGACTTCATGTTAAAGGAATCGGAGATGAATATTTGTGCAGAAAAATTTCTGTTTCAGGTCTTCACACTTATTGTTTCAAGTCTCCTTGAAAGGTCTCCTTGAAAATCTGTATAATATCATAAGAAAACCCAAAACATTAAGAATGTGATGAATTTCCATTGTTACCATAGTGTAGTTGTGATGGGAAATGTTACACGATAAATGGAAATGGTGTGGCATATGTTTATGAATGAACATTGTGAAGATCAATGTTTCCCTATTTCTTTTGTGCAATTCACTTTCTGTCCATTTTAGTTTCTGTCACTTTCTATCCATTTTAGTTTCTGGTGTCTATGTGACATAAGGATGTAGTTATCTTAGTATTTATGAATTTTCGAATTGTGTATGTACTTTTAGAGCATTTTAATTGTGGAAAAGTCTTTTTTTTGTGTGGTTCAATTCAATTTTTCTGTGTTTTAGTTTTTGGTGTTTATGTGAACCAAAGTATAGTTTTCTAACTCTTTATAAACTTTTGAGTTGGGTGTGTAATTTATGATAAATTTTATTGTGTTGAAACTTGAGGCTTGTAAGCTTCTATCTAGTTTTCTTCAATAAAGGTGCTCTGTAACTTGTTTGAGGGTAGCGTCTACATTGGTTATCTACGATTGAGTGGAAAACACTGCAAGGGAACTTCTATTTAACAATTTCTTATATGTTAACTATGATATTGTACTATTGAAAGATGAATAACAAGTGTAGAAACAATTCACAATGGGGTGTTTTTTTTGTGAAGTAACAGTTTAGAATACTTCATAGATACTATTGTCCAACATGTTTCCTTGGGGGTATTGATTGTGGTGAACATGAAAGTGTGGGAACATTCTAAGCATTGGTCGCAAGAATCGTGGGGTAATTGGATATGTGTTTGTGGTATGAACATTTGTATCAAAAATACGGGCAAGATATATGAGTAATTACCTTAAAAAGAGCAAAGAGATGTCAATACGATTGCTAAATTGGAATTGTTGAATTGGAAAATTTGTACTTTGCTTTTAAATATCAATTATTGTATTAGATTTAGGTTTTTTAGTGTATTTATGTTAAGTGGTAAGACACAATTAAAATAATAATTGAAATATTGAGAGATTAACGTTGACCAATATATAATTTACCACTTACTTTACCAATAAAATATTTAGAACTATTATGAAGAAATATTGACTTTCTAGTTATGCCAAAGGAAACCGTAGGTACTTATTACTTTTGCCTCATTTTTCGCATTCTATGACGTTTCGTGAAAGGCATTCAATATTTTTAATTTTTTCCAATCTATTATATAATGGCATTCAAAATATAAGATGCATTCTTATTTCAATTTATATTCCCTATTATTGGTGATTATCTCGTTAAGGAAATTATATATATTTGTTATAAAGAAAAATAATAAATTTAATACTAATAAAGTTATACGATAATTATATATTTCATTTATTTGAATCATATTAATAAAATTTACATTTTGAAAATTTGTTTTTTTTTTTCTATAATTATAATTTCCAAAATATAAATAATGATTAAACATTGAAATAAAGAACATACAATTTAAAACAATATTTCATAGTATTTTTTTAAACTCTCAAATGCATATATGATATATTGTATTTAAAGTAATGATAATCTATTCACGAGGAAAAAGGACAATATATCTATATGAAATTTTAGGATTCAATCCATAGGAAAATTTTAAGATTTCATCCATTACATGAGATCATAAGGATTTGTATTTTTATGTGTAATAAAAGATAATATATATTATTTCATTTATCTAGGTTTATTTCAAAATATTATTGTGGTTTTTTCATATTGCAATTAATTTAGTTTAGTTAGTTAGAAAACTTCCTAAGTCTATATTCATAATATAATATTCAAATTATAAACTTATTAATAGTTGTTTTAGATAAAAATAAATAAGTTTTTTACAAATACATAATTACATTAAAATTAAAATTATTGTTGCTATTATAGAAATGAAATAAGTCTTTTTTGTCTATTATTATGTTACTAGGAGCTTAACTCTCTACTCATTTTCAATTATTTTTAAAAATTTATTAATTTCCAAATGTTTTTATATTAATAAATATTAAATATTATATATATGTAAATATATAAAATAAAATAAGAATGAATAATAAATCAATGTTCGACATTAAACCAAAATATATAAGAGACTTTTCTACTCATTTTAATTATTTAAAAAAAATAAAAGATTTTCATTTCTTGTTCAATGTATTTTTAAATAAAATAAATTAAAAATTTATAAATAAATTATAAAATAATCTTTAAATTAAAATTGATTAATTAAAAATAAGGATGAATAATAAATCATGTTCAACATTATTGATATACAAGAAAATTACAATTCACATGTGTGTTTTACATTATGGCGAAAGACAATGTATTCAACCATTATTTCTCACTCTAATATTCAATATAATATGAAGGAAATGACTAATACACTTAATCTTTGAGATTTAACATTCCTTTCTAAATGAATGTAAAGCATAAAATAATGAGATGAGATCCTTATAGAATTACTAAAGGTAATTTGTTAAATTTAAATAATAATAATAATAAAATATAATATCTTTAATATAAAGGTAAGTTTAAAAGTTATAAATATTAGAATCGAACTCAATATCTAGACACAAACAAAAGAGGTACATCTATTATTCTCCATTCATAACTAAGACCTTTTATTATCATGATTGTGTCACAATGTCGACTCATGTTCTCATTCACTCCCATAATAATTTGATGACTTAACACCCATTTTTACAAGCTCATTAAAGTCAATGGCCACCAACCTTTGCATTGGGAAATAAGGAGGTGGAGGGTTGATCCACTCACAATGACAATACTTTTTTAAGCTAAGAGAGCGCACAAAAAACCCTAGAGAAATCAAGCCTCCTATTTAACTTTATCTATATCTAATTAAAAATTAACATAAGCTAATGTCTATAAATATGTTTAAATACATATTTTTAAATTTTTAAGTTAACACATTTTTATAACGAATATAATTAAAATATATAGAGTTAAAAACATGGTTAAACACCTCCATTACAAAAGTAAAAACAAAAAAATTCATATTATATATATATATTTTATAGTCTAAAATTCCTTTTAATATTTTGGAAATAAATAATAATAATAAATAGTCTCATCCTTAAAACTAATAATGGAAATTTAATTCATGCAAACATCTTTTATATATGGAAACTCACAAAGCCTTATAAAGGGGATTGATCCTACACCCTTAATCTATTAACAAAGACATGGCACCTAATACAAAGTGGATTCATTCTTACTAATAATTAAACAAAGAAAATTTCCCAATGTCAACAACCATGAGGAGGACTTGAAGCTTAACTTTCCCATTGTGAATGTTATTCAATCTCTTCCTTTGAAATAAAGAATTTATTCCTCTTTCTCAAAAGTTATTTAAAAATTTAATATTAATATTGTACTAATTATATATAGAATTTTATTATTAATTCTTTTCAAATATTTTATTGTAAATTTTTTTTATAATGGAATAATTATGAAGGTAATGTAAAAAAATATACATACTCCATATAACATATAGGTATTTTATAAAATATATTTGAAGAATAGAATATTTGAATTTAATGAAATTAAATTGGAAAAGACACGTCTTATACATTTATTCCAAGTATAAAATATTTTATCATTATGCTCTCTGTTACTATCCAAAAACGTCTCTATATCACAATACGTAATTCCAGGGCATCCAGTTCGAGTTAGTGCTTACTCGTGAATCAATGGATAATTTTTAGGGATCGTAACCGTGTATTTCGCAAATACGGGATGAGGTGATCCACATGATTCTTGCTTCTCCTCCCATCAGACATCTTTTGAATGCATTCAATGATCACTTCCAATGCTTTAATATGCGTCATGTCTGATTCCATTCACACATCCCCTTATCTCCCAAAAATAGTGTGATAGGTCGCTTCAACTGTGTGGACACGATCCTTGGGTCCACGCACCTTTCTGTTGTTTTTGTTTCCTCTGCCTCCTGCCCTCGCGAGGATGTTGCTTGGCCCTCATCCGGCTTCGCGGTTGCTACCACTACCACCTATGCTACTGCTGCTTTTGCAGCTTTCTTCTACTCAGTGGCTTTTTTGTGCCACTTCACGTGCTGCTTTTTCCTTAGTTGTTGTTGTTTCCTGCCACCTATTCTCAGCCAATTTTGTGATGCACAACTTGGCATCATCCTTTTTCTTCTCCTATGTTGGATTCTCTAGCTCTACCAGATTTCAGGTGCACCATTCTAGAGGCCATGTCTCCAAGACAGTGAAGATAGCATCGTCAGTGGCTATAAAAGGGAGCTTCATCCACTGCTTTGTTGTATCCTTGCACGGCCTGATGTATACATTATGCATGTTGGTTTTGAATTCTGCAAAACTCTACAGACTGTTGTACATCGTAAGTGACATACACGACCGTCAGTTCATCCAAATCTGGATTCTCATCTCCATGAGCACCCAGAAGATTTTGGTGTCGCGTATCCATTTCGTGTTCTTTGTGGCCTAGAGAAAAGCGTACTTCCGAGCCTCCAATAATTCTCTGTTAGTGCTGGGGAATTAACCATCATCCAAGCCAAGGAAGTAGCCTAACTAGTTCACGACGATAGTGATCAAACTTGTCAATATGATTGTTCACACCTTGCCTTACAATCATAGGTTTTTTGACGCAAAACACTTCCTTTATCTCACGCTTTAGCTTCTTGACCTTTGTGTCCATCGAAGTGCTTTTCTCCCTTAGCCATACATGGTATTTTTCAAGTTTGCGAAGTCTAAGGATTCCCTGTTGGATTTCTTCCTCGAGTATTATGAGTTTTGTTTCTCGCAACTGTGTGATTCCTTCATTGCAGGATTCGTGGTCCGTTGTATCTACGAGTGTTGCTATTTGAAAACTAAGCTTTGCATGCTCCATAGGAATCACAGCCCCTACCTCATACTTTAGCTTTGAGAGTGCTTATGCTATCACGGTTTTCCACGTGGTCCTATAAGCCCATAGAACCGCTGGTATGTGCAGGTCCTAGTTAGTACGTCTCACATGATGGACTGTATTTAGCACTTCACACACCTTATCAAAGGCTTCCCCGCATATAATATTTAGTGCGCTTGGGCTTATCATACTCTGTCATTCGTGCCCTTGTCTTGCTCGCTCTTGCTTGTTGTTCCCATTTCTTATCATGAGGACAGTGTGCATTCATGCAGATAGTGTACCATACACCTATACACATCTGGAGAGGTGGGCACGCACGTTGTTTCATCCATCATACCTAGTTTCCATCTGTAGCTGAGGCTTTCCAAACCATATAGGCATCACCATTCTGCATTTGCGCCAGTTCTCAAAACTTCTTTGATGCGCACCCCACCATCTTGCAGGTGTAGCTTGCAGTGCCCACTTCAGAGCATAGAAACGTTGTTGTTTTGGGACTTCTCTTTCAACTTTTCTCAAGAATTCATCCATCGCTGTCAACTTATTGTACATAGGAAGATCCCTTACCTCTGTTGTCAGAAAATGTAGTGATCCTACCATCATGTTGTAATTGAGCATGGTTACATCGTGTAACCAGTTCTGTCATTGTTCTATTTCCTCATCCAAATTCGATGTGCAGGAGCTTTCATGCTCCCACAAAATCCTTCCATTCGCTGTAGAATTCACCCAATCCTGTTCCTGAGTGGTTATATTGTAGATATAGTATAGATCATTGTTTCTTTTGTCATCGCGCACTGGCTCTGTGTAGCACAATCCTTCCATAGGGTCTAAAGGTACCACTATTCACAGTGAATTTTTCTCAAAAATCATTTTGTGCTTCTTTAGATTTATCATTTTGTTCATATCAGTGGCCCAATCTATTCCTAGTAGCACAGGATAGGAATTGATTTCATCAACAATCTCTATCACTTCAAAATTTTCAAGCGCGCTCCCACCTTCAATGTCTATCATTATTCCCTGAAATATTTCCATCAGTAGGATCTTCTGCTAGTTCACCATTTGCAAGTGAATAGGAGACCATTGCAACACGGGTCTGCCCATGCGCTCCCATGTATGTTTTGGCAGTATGTTCACATCTGATCCTAAATCCAGAATCCCTCGATCCATTTGATATGACTCGATTTGAGTAGTCAATCTCATCTCCCTTACTGTTCGCGTTGTGTGCTTCCTGAGCTTCCAGATCACGTGTGGTTCTCATGAACCAGTGCACCTATTGATGAGTTCCTGCAGTCCCTCCCTTCATAGCCCTACTTTCATGTACCAGCTTCATGCATGTCTCTAGAAAGGTAGTAAGCATTGATGGGTCCATCTCTGGTTCTAGTTTGTCCTTACTACGTAAAGCAGAGGCCTCCGTGAAGTTGTTCTTAGCTTCCATGAATGTCTCCTTTGCATGCTCCAAATCGAATTATGATTCATTGTAGGAGTTTTATGAAACAAAGCAATTTCTTCAGGTTTCCTGTCGTTGTCATCTCCTATGGTAATATCACTTTAGAGCATAATGTTTACATTTGGGTCCTCTTCGTGTGGCTTAGATCTCATCATTTCCAGATTCTAAGTCAGGGGAGGCTGGATTATTCCTTTATCGTACAACTTTGCTATTAGTGTGGGGAAATTCTCCATCTCATGATCAAAATGCGTACAATATAAACATGAAGCTCTCGTAAGATTTGTACAATCGCGGGCATAATTCCCTGGCCCTCTGCAATTGTAACAGATCAGCTATCAGTGATCCCTTCCTGGTCCCATTCCAGCTCAACCTGATCCGCGCCCCTAAAATCCAGTGCGTGCCATCCTTGTATTTTGATCGAGGGCTCGCGTTTCGGTATGAACTATGTAGTTAAGAGTCTGATCCATCATCCGTTCATAACTTCTATAGGTGCATTCATCAAGGCCTAGTGACCTATAGAAATTATAGAACAACTATTGCGACATTTGCATATACTTTTTTAATAGGTGACAGTTATCTGTAGCGTGCTTCCCTCCTATCTAACAAATCACGCACCATAATGTAGGTGTCGCGCCTGACCCTGGTTATGCCTCTGGTATCAATGGCATTGGACCTCCTTCCACTAGATAGTTAGTGAAGACTGGACAATGGTCCTTGTCATGCCCTTGGCCTTTGCATTTTATACACCATGCCTCCTCACGGGCTTCTGGGTGAGTTGTCCTATCCTATTTCAAACTCTGCATCTCCAGACACAAATTTTTCTGTTGTGCATGGATTTGTTGGACTCCCACTTCAAGATCTTGTATTTGGGTCTCATGCAGTCTCATTGAAATCTCCAAAGCTTTAGCCTGGGTGGATAACTTCTACTGTGACAGCGCCATCCTTAGATGCGATGTTAGTGACACTACAAACCATGAGCAATGTTGCCCATCTGTCAAGGTCATGTTGGCTTTGTGAATCATGCTCTTTAGTCTCTCATCTAGTTCTCGGGGGATCTCGCCTGGAGGCATCGCGATTTCATTAAACCTGATAATCGACTGTGTCTCCGATTATGGCCTGCTAAATTCCCTGTTCAGCGCAGCCTAGATATCTATGATCCCTATGTTTGGATGGTCATTAGAATGCTTAATGTACCATGTTAGTGCGCGATCCGGCAATGAGCTTACTCGCATTGCCTTCTTTATATTGTCATTTACAACTCTTTGTGCTTCCCATACGACCTTTACCATGAACCAAAATTGGTCAGGATCTTCGTTCCCTACTCCTTTGAGCACTGGTAATTTTATCGCACTTGCCATATTGAACTGTGGTGGTGGCAGAGGTGGTGTGGGTGAAGACGGGGGTGACAATGGTGAAACTGGTGGTGGTGTAGGTGGAGGTGGTATGCGCAGAATTCGTTGCCTTATCAGACAGATCACACTTCTTGAAGAAACTTTTGCAATCTATTCCTTGCTTTATAGTCGAGGAAAAATCAAGGGGCTATTCTATATCTCTACGCTACCTTCTTTTCTACACATCCTCCCACTTCACATAGACCCAAGCATCAGTTTATTCGCATAACCTGCTTTTCACACAGTATCATTTTAATCTAAGTGTTCAAAGATTTAATGTACTTAACGCAAGGTCCATTGATGAAGCGTTGTTCTGCCTCGTTGTAGTTGACTGAAGTATTTACAGGGAACTGAGTGATAAACCCTCCTATCAATCAATCGAGCCAATGTTCCACAACACGTGCAATATTATCTTCTGATGCTTCTAGTGTACTCACCAATTTTGCAATCTGCGCAATCGGTTTGTCGAGCCTACACCTTCGCTGACTGTCTGCTGGCTTCGCGATCCACCCTTACAACTCAAAGGGGAAGGAATCAAAGGAAATTTCATGGATTTCCATATATAAGTAATGCTCTAACCATTGTTCCTTTGATACTTGTGGATTCCTATTTTCCTGCACCACGAACTCGTGAATCTTTCTGTCCAACCACTCTTCAATTTATTTCTTTGTGGGATTCCAATGACACGACATTAGACATCCATTATGAAGATCTCGGTCCCGGTAATGAGACAATTTGTTGGCTTATTGTGGCTTGACCTAGGTTCATAGTTGATTTAGCCAAACAAATCTTGGTACTACTAGCCCTTTCGGCAACAGTCCACGTAGCGCAGACTGAGGTCTCACCCGATGTAGTATGGGAGGCTGTTAGAACTAGGCTTCCACACCCTGGATATTTCTGATGAGTTCAAGTGGTTCATGGTTCGACCCTGTGCACACATTGCTACTCGCACTCACCCGTACCTCACAGCCTATGATGCTACCTTTGTGCAGCCTGACCCGAGGGCCGAACACTATTATTACCCAAGTCCTTATTAGTATTTCTTTATTAGTCGATTAACTTAGCTTACTTGCATGTGTAAAATTATACTTAGAGATATAAATCATTCATACAAGCGCATGCAGTAAATAAGCAATATATTTGAAATTGATATCAAACATGTAATAATTCAAGAATAGATACATAGAATTTGGATAAAACGTCTTTTATTATTCTCTTCTTTGGTTATAGACTCGACTCTGTCCTGTGCACTCAGCTACAGGGTTCTGCAAACTCCTCTATGGATTACTGGACCTCTACGCACTTAGCTGCAAAACCTTCTCCTACTCTACAACCCAAGACACACTTTACACTTGCTTTATGCTTCTACTTCTCTATCTCCTACTTCCTTCTAACATTCTCTCTTTTACACTTAGAGCCTCATTCTATTCATACAATCCTTACAAGATTAGGGTGGACAACCCTATGACTCTAAGATACTTTCATGCCCACAATTCACAGGACTTTACAAACATATTAGACCAAAACTTTGGCCTTGAGCCCCAAAACATGCTGTGGGGGGATTCCAGGCCAAACAATCTAGAAGGGTAAATAAGCGAAGGAACTAGTGGAGTATGAGTAGTAAATATTGACCTGATCCAACTAATATTGTACGGTTTAAAGGTAAAGAACCTGCATCAAAATCTTTTGAAGCTCATGCAGGGACCAAACCAAACCCTAAGCAGAGAAAAGCTCTTTTTACAACCAAAGCTCCAACAATGTCAAAGGCAGAGACTTTGGTCCAAGGCCACCGAAGAACTAGAAGCATGAACAATATTAAGACTCCTAAAGCTATAAATTCTGAGTGTATTGATGTTATTTCCTCTCCTAACTCAGATGGGAAGGAATTTCATTCTTCCCCTGAAGAAACTCCTGTCTTAGCATCTACATCATGCATCCCCTTCGATATTGCACAAGGTTTGGAAAAAAAGTCCCCTATTCAGTCCTCGCTTAGTGAGAATCTTAATCAAAATGTCAACACAGAAGTTCAACAAGCTTCCTCATGAGCGAAAGGTCATAGAAAAACACTAGGAGGTAGTGCCTCTCAACAATCAACAACACCCATGAAAACTCTGATGCCTATAGCAAAAGAAAACACGAGGATTCTTTTAGTGAAGTTACGAAGATAGATTGTTAAGATTCATAAGTAAGAATAAAAGTATTGACTCTTATTTGAGTACTCATAGAAGTTAACCATCAAGTCAGAGAAGCTAATCCTCGATTGTATTCCCAGAAGGATGAGATGAATTAGAAAAACAACCAATTTCTACGTTGGAAAATCTCGAAGATGAAACCCACCAAAAAGCTAAGTTCTCAAGAGCTTGCTTTACAGTTTAAGAAGTCTTTTGTTCCAATTAAGCATGGGTTGGAGGTCTTGGTTAAGGTTGTTGGTCTTTGACCAGAGTTTTTTTTTCCTAGCACATCAGTACTATTTTTGGCATACTATGGCAATATGTATGAGGACATCCATTCGAATCGGCATGGGGGAATGTTGGCGCCCATTTTTTGCCCAAGGTTCTGCCTCTTGCCCCTATTTTCACAAACTTTTTCCTATGAAATTACTCCTACTACCTACCCTATCACCTACATCACCCCTTAAACCCTACTCATACATGACTATGAGGTAAATGCACTTAACTCACATCATTTTGATATTTTTGATTGAATTTAAGTGAATTCTTGAGTCATGTCCGTATATGCTAATTATTTATTCATGGGTTTAGCTCAAAGCTTGGAGATAAGGTTAACAGATCCATGTGAATGGAAGGATTCCTCATCATCAAACAACTGATCCTTGACCGAGTTCGAGCTAGTCTGGCCATGTGGCTCCTTCCTCTTGTTTTGACCATCGAAGTTTATAGAACGCCCTGTCAGGACAAGCATGATGCTTCCGAGATCAATTTGCTATGTTAAGTGTGATAATTCTAAGGCCGAAGATCCTCCAAATCAGAAACGGCAAGTATCCATCTCTAAAAGCAAAATAATGATTTTTTTTAATACTAAAAAAGATTTATATGATAATTATATATTTGAATTATTTCAATCATATTAATAAAATCTACATTTTGAAAAATTGGATTTTTAAATAATTATAATTTCAAAAATATAAATAATGATTAAACATCAAAATAGAGAACATACAATTTAAAACAATATTTTATAGTATTTCTTAAACTCTCAAATGCATATATGATATATTGATTTAAAGTAATGATAATCTATTCACGAGGAGAAAATACAACATATCCATATGAAATTTTAAGATTCAGTTCATAGGAAAATTTATATGATTTCATCCATTACATGAGATCATAAGGATTTGTATTTTTATGCGTAAAAATAGATAATATGTATTATTTCATTTAGCCATTTTATTTCAAAATATTATTGTGATTTTTTCATATTACAATTAATTTAGTTTTCTTAGCTAGAAAACTTCCTAATTCTATATTCATAATATAATATTATTAATATTTGTTTTAGATAAAAATATTTTTTTTTTTTACAAATACGTAATTACATTAAAAAGTCATTGTTTTTTTCCCCTAGGAAAAATTGTAATTTCATTAGTGGAAAGAAATTACATTTTGTAGATGCATGTAAGCACATTCGGATCCACGCAGGGAGGTAAAAATATCCAAAATATACTGTAAGAAAACCACAATGTATAGAAACTGAAAGGTATATAATACGATAAATATATACAAAAGATATTGTCCATATGCCACAGTAAAATTAGGTGATGATGTCCATGAAAGGCTGGTGGTAGTATTGGTAGTGTTCACCCTCACGCAGTTCTCAGACCAACCACATGCCTGGCTTCCTGTTCGTTGCTTCTTTTGAAAGGCTGTCAGTAGCTGTGTTACGCTCCCTAAAAATGTGTTTGCATGTAAAAGAGTCAAAAAATGAAATCAATCTTAGAGTCTCATCAAATATATGACTGAAAGTATAAGTAGAGCATCTAGAAGTTCTATTCAACCAATCACAAACAATTTTGGAATTCCCAAATAATTGTATGTCTCTACAATTTTTCTCCAAGGCAAATTGTATAAGGAATTTTGTTGCTAATAATTCTGCAAAGCTATTTGTCCCTCTTCTTAATCCCAAGAGCATGGTGCATGAATAATGAGGAGATATATGATGTATATCAACCCCACAGTAGCCATGCTCCTATGTTTCCCTGTCAAAGTATGCCCAAGGCATGTTGTGGTCAATATGTTAAGAAATAATACATCTGGGCCTCGGGGGAGGTGGGTCGTCTGGGATGACAATATAGTCAACCAATACCTTCGCTGCAATAATAGGCCAGCAAGGAGGTAAATTCTGGAAAATTAGATTATTTTGGGAGATCTAGATGGCCCAACAGATCAAAAGGGGAAGGTTACGATGCTTGGAGGAGGATACGAAGATAAACCAGATATTCCAGGCCTCTAAGATAGATGTGGAAAACCAATTGTAAGGGGGGGTGACGGCAGGTATAACAATGTCCCATAGTTTTAGGAATCTTGTTTCTCTAGATAGACCACATGAGCAGTTGAGTCCTAGGGGGTGCCTTCAGCTTCCAGAGATGTTTCCACCATGCTTCAATGGTGAGTGGTTTCCATGTTTCTAACACCACCAAATAGCCATCCTTAGTAGAATATCTCCTTGTTTTTGAGAGGGCCCATATGATCTCATCATCTCCATCAATAATACGGATGTGTGCTTCAGTAAGTGCCTGAGTATAGTCATCCCAGAGCTGAATCCATTGAGGAGGGATGTTTAATTGAAGTGCAGATTTCCAGGCTTGATGTAGAAATGTAGAATTTTCTCCATCTGCAATATGAGAAATGTGAGTAACATTATGGTCCTGTAGGTGTTGTATGAGATCAAAAGGCAGCCTGTTCATGTTCCCGCAACCGATCCATGAGTCTATTCCAACTCGTACACTATGTCCCGAGCGGATTCTCCATGTAAGTTCATCTCTGATAGGATCTAATGCCTTAATTATAGCCTTCCAAATAGTCAAAATCTGAGTAGTGCTTCTTATTGGCTGCCTAATCCAATCCATGATCTGCAATGGGGCAATGTATTTTTATGTGGTCACTTTTATCTAGAGGTTGTTAGCTATTACCCGGTTGGCTTCCCTTCCATAAAAATCTGCAACAAAGGGTTTGTATCTTGGTGAGTATACCCCTAGGAATCCAAGACAGTGACATCCAATAAATAGGAGTGGCTTCCAAAACACTCTTAATGAGAGTGATATGGCCAACACGAGATAAATATTTGAGCTAGCAGATGTTGAGTATTTTCTCCATCTTAGAGATGAGTTGGGTCGAGTCTGAAGTCTTGTAGCCCAAGGGATTTAACTTATACCCCAGGCATTTTAGGCCTTTTGCAAGGCTCAGATGTGTAATATGGAAGTGATGAAGTGCAAATTGAATATCATGTTGTGAGCATGTTACTGCTATCAGCGTTCATTTTGTATCGTTAATCAGCATACCAGTAGCTACCATAAACAAGGAAAAGGCGGCTTTAAGTCAACTGAGTTGGTTGTAACTAACCGACGAAGTGCTAGTTATTTGTCAAGCATAGCAAGCCCTGAACAAATGTAGGAGATAATCTTCATGGTGGGGGTTCAGACGGTGTTTCTCTTGCTCTAAGTACCCTAGGAATAGTGGACTGCTTACTCAAAGCTATTTCATCAACCGCCAGTGATTGAGAAATAGTGAGGGAGGAGGGTCGACCTCTTTGGAGTTTATGCAGAGAGGGGTGGAAATGATGTCGAGGCCGACATGGTCAATCTCTTGTCTCTTGGTTTTTGATCCAATCAGATACCCAGATGCGGGAGGGGCTAGAATGGAGGATGTAGATGGAGGTGGAGGAAAAAAAAACAGGGAGAGAGGTGTGGGAGTGATGACAGGATGTGAGGAAGAAAACTTGTAGTTAATTTGTGTGGAGGTAGCAATGAAAGTAGTTGAACCCATACCCATAAAATGACCAGATGATAATATATCATGTAAATATGTGTTGCAAAGAGAGGAAGTAGTGGAAGGAATGCTCCTACTTGAAGTATTGGAGTCTTTGAAGGCTGCCAGGGTTTGCTCAAGTGGTGGGGGAGGAGGTCTGTGGGGTGGCCTGCCATGCTTCTTCTAGGCTACCTGAGTAGAAGTCGTTGCCATAACCTCTGAGCCTTTCTATGCGTCTGCCTTCCCTACTAGAGATTTGGTATTCTGAGGTTGTTCCTCCTGCAATGGTGTCTCCTGTGCCGATGGCTCCTGACTCGGGTTATTTTTGTATGCCCCTCCATTAAGGGGGCAATCTTTAAAAAGATGCCCCACCTTGTGATATCTCCTGCATCTAGATGAGACTGCCTCATAGTCCAACCTTCCGCCTTGATGCATTCCTCCATTGAATGTTTATGTGTTCCAGTAAGCCATCTGTGAGATCCAGGTGGACCAGAATCCTAGCAAAGACCATACGCCCTGTAATCTGAATAGAGTTATCAAAAGTGAGGTAGGTGCCAATAGCATTCTTGAAAACATCCTCCATCTAGAAATGAAAGGGAAGGCCTGGGAGGTGTACCCAAATAGGCCCAACATCTACCCTTTCTTGCTTAGGGTCAAACATTAGCGTCCACCTCCTAAGTAGCACAAGTGCTTGATTGATATGCCATACTGTAGAAAGTACCCAGTTGGTGTGTGCAAGGCAGTTGAAATGTAGAATGAACCAACCTTTGACGAAAGTTTGCACCCTTGGGGCATCTTTTGGATGATGGCCCATACCTTCGAGGTCCATTACTGAAGTCATTCCACAGTAAAATGTCTGTCACGGACCCGGCCAACAAGTACTTTTTCTGCAGTGTCCATGGAGTCGAATAATTGAGTGTCCTTAGAGAGTTTTAGTAATACCTCATAGTTCTAGAGCTTTAGGCACCTTTTTATCTTTGAATCCCTGTGAAATCTAGTAGCTGAAACCTTTGGTATGTGAATGGTTGAGTAGCTGACACAATTGGAGATGCCCTAGATCTAGAAGTGGTATTCGATGAAATGGAGGCGGAAAAGCTCGGAATGGGGCCAATTCCTGTGACGTTAGCCAGGGGAGGAGCCACAGAGGATAGATGGGCTGATGTGATGGGCACCTGCGTGGCAGATACCAAGTGGTGGACAACTGAGGTTATGCAGGAGATAGATGAAGGGGGATTTGAAACAGATATCTTCCTGAGGGTTTGCTTACCAGGGTTAGACGGAGGCCCAACAAAGGTTAGGGAATTTAGTGAGAGTGGTTGAGAGATGTAATTAGGAATTGCCAGGGCAACCTCAGGTAGTGTAACAGATGGAATGTGAGAGCTAGAAATGGAAGGAAGGGCGTCTACTTCATCGGAGAGCCC
This sequence comes from Pinus taeda, assembly GCA_000404065.3. Lineage (NCBI taxonomy): Eukaryota > Viridiplantae > Streptophyta > Pinopsida > Pinales > Pinaceae > Pinus > Pinus taeda. The sequence goes on from APFE031683754.1 coordinate 24,146, forward strand.
ATTATCAAAGGTAAATATCCAGCTGATGTGGTCATGGGATGTGTCCAAATGGGCACATCTTCCAAAGGCTAGGTGGTATAATTTATAAGCTCTTCCATAACAGTCAAAAGCACCGGCTGACAGCTACCTATAAGGTCAATGCAAAACAGGAACGGAGGTATGTTGGTGAGTGAAAAAAACCACCAAAAAAATTCTTAAACTAGATGTTCAAGACCGTTACAAGCTGAATGGTGAAGGAAAAAGCCAAGATGTAGGTCAGTATACTATTATAGGGGAAGTCGCTAAATTCGTACTATGATCCCTGTAAACCACGGACGGACCTTGCAGTGTAACCCTACCCCATCGCTCATCAAAAAATCACCATTAAAAATTCATTTTTGTTATTAAATAAATCGAATAAGACATGATTGTTCATATATATTCTCTTTTAATTATTATTATCTTACGAGGAGCTTAACTTTCTACTCGTTTTTAATTGATTAAAAAAAAATTACTAGATTTCCAAATGTTTCTTTGAAATATATATATAT
>APFE031683757.1:0-12822 GCA_000404065.3 Pinus taeda
GAAAAGCTCATGTCTTTTTCTCTCATTTTCTTCATCAATAGTAGATTGTGCAGAATTACTAGTAGATGCTTCAGAATTATTACCTTTTATACCTGTGGCTGTGTTGAGGCCTCAAAAATCGCTGCATCAACATCGGGGAAAACCACCTGGTCTGGACCTTAAAGGCAACTCCTTTTCCATTTGGTGTGGTGGCTTCGACTGGATATAATGGGACCAGTTTCCCAATGATTTGTAAATAGGATGGATAAGTGATTGATTATCTATTATCTAATGATAATGATGGATGATTTATTCAAAAATGCAAAATTATAAACAACTTAATCTATCCCAAGAAATTTCCACTTTAGTGCAACTTTTGATGATCTTTATCTACAAATAGGCATATAGATGATTCCACTGATAAATAAAGACATTCATTCATATGATAATTAATTTTTTCAAGTAGTTGAACAAAGTAATCATTAAAACATTATTACACTATTATTCATATATCATTGACATAAATATGATTGAAAGAATATCGTTCCTTAAACATTCAATAGTGATAAGTATAAGGATTGCTGTTAAAACACATACATATATCAAATGATAGCAGGATTGAATAAACGCTGATTCATATAAAAGAATGGAGCAAAGACATAGATAATAGTACCATATGTAATTTGAATCCTTTTCGATATCAATTGCATTTAGATCCTATCTTCCAACTTAGAAACACTCTCACAAAAAGCAACAGTGCATATCTCATCAAAGTATTCTTCATTAAAATTTAGAATATAGGCCTAGTCTTCATAAAAAAATATATATCGGAAGAACAATACTACGACTCTTGATACAAGTTTTATAAAAAAAATTGATGACCATTTCTAAAGACATGAAAGGGTATATAAATACTATCTAAGCTAACTAACTATGAAATAAAAATGCTATGAGGTGATATAACCAAATCATGAAAATCTCCTTGAAATAGGTATGCTTGCAGTCGGTAGAATGATTCACTGTTTCGGTCGATTATCCTTTGGTCTAAGTTGGAATATAGCAAGCATTGGTTGCAATTCTGGAGGGTGACTCAGACGTGAATGCAGTCGGGCTGAATACGTAGCATCATTGATTTCTGGAATCATATAACTGATTGCATCAATTAAACATTTTATTGCTGCCTTTAGACTATACAGTTTAACTAGGAAGAACCAAAAGGTATCCCAAGTTAATATTTGGATGCCCGCTATTAATCTCTCCTTATTTTCTAATTCTTGTTTCCATGTCTGTTCCAATGCTTTGGCTGATGGTAGTTTACCTGAAGTGCATTCTGAAATCAAATTAGACAGATAAAGAGTATTATTAATTAAATCAATCAAATTACCAGTCACTGATCTACATCTTGAAGTTGCCCTCTCTGCTTTCATCAACTGAGATTGCCATTCTAGGAACAAAATTTCCTTATGTGATTCTAGAATTTTAGGTAGATTTGTAGCTTGTCCTTCATTGGTTTCTTGCCAAGAAAGAAAGTTTGTTAATGTCTCATCGGCCTGTTCCAAATTCTGCCTTGCGTCAATTGATTTATCAATCATTGATGAAGAAATTTCACAGAGGGGCTCAACAAGAGAAATATTATGACATAGTAATTTAATTGATTAATCAATGCTTTATTTATCTGGAGAGCTTTGGATCTGACTCTGCTGCTTGAGGAAAACTTTTGAACTTTTCTATCTGTTGTGATAGTTGAGTGATTTGCTCATCTTTTGTTTTGCTCATTTGTTCATTCATTGACTTTAGCTTTGCCAGTTCTAGGGATAGTTCTTTTTGTTTTTGAATTGCACTTTGGTCTATCCTTTGCTTCTCCTTGAGCAATTGCTAATTTAGTTGGATGTTTAATTGCTGCTATGCTGCTAACTGCTGCTCTAACTGCTCTATCCTCTGTTGCCTTTCGGATACCTGTGCCTCCAATGAAACAATTGTCTGATCTTTTTCTTTGAGTAAATTGCTAACTTCTGATGCTTTATCCATAGTAGCTGTTGAGTAGGCCCTGGCATATTGAGAGAGTTTTGTGAGGTCTTCGGAAGGATTGAATTCCTCTTTCCATATCACATTAGCCATCTCTGCCTGTGTAGGTGAAAGGGAAGATTGATCAAGCTTTCTCTTTTTCCTTTGTCTTTTTACTACGGCCCTATGCTTAGGGCTGTAGAAGATATCTAAAGGTGGTATTTCTTCTATATGAAAAACGATTTCATCCGATGGATCCTTAGGAATTATCTCTACATCTTGACTTATGGGTAGGCTGTTGGTTCCTTCAGTTGGAACCATATTTGTTGCTGTTTTGTGACCAATTGTCACTTCAGGCGTGTTAAAACCTTGTAAATTCTCAATATTGCTTATAATGGAACCGAACTGTTTCCATTCTTTAAGAAGCTTGGGATCAATTTGAGTATCTATTTCCATGTGTTCGCTGCCTTTTCCCTACTCTTTCTCCTATTTTGGTGCTTTTTCTTTCTCAAGAACTTTTTCCACCGCAGGAGATTTGTCAACAGTTTGCTGTTTAGATTCGCTTCACTAGATTGTTGGGGTGGTGGCTAATAGGTCTAATGGCAAAGTTTGCAACCTCTATTCTCTAAGCATATTAAACATTTCCATCCCTTCATCTTGATACCTAATCCTGGCCAATGATTTTACCTAAAATAATGATTCAGCTGAGGAAAATATGTTGTCGAAGTCATCCTTTTCATGATCAAACTTTGTAAGTTTGGCTTGTTCAAGAACATTATAGGCAACTTTTCTTGGATCATATTGTCTGTTGGGAATTGTTGCAAGATTCAACATTTGTATTTTTTCTGCCTCCTTTTCTGCATGTTTGTAATGATGAAGAGTGAAAAAACCGCATCTTAAAGGGAATGTAGGCCATAGTTGTTTCTTGGAATTTCTAAGGGTTTTGGATGTCCCTTCTACAGTTATTTGGTAAGCCAATTCCCGAGCTAACAATTTATCAGGCACATACGGGGGAAGGACATGGGGTTTTGTAAGGCTACCAAAAAGGCTTATATAAGTGAACTTGTCTTCTCCGAACCAATTACCTACTGTAGTCAATTCAATCCCTGCTTCCTCAGAAATCCTAGGGGTAGGTTTATCAAAAATAGCATAATACACATGCAACATAAAACCATTGCAAATTTTATACAAATGATTTTTGTAGTGAGCCTTCCATAACAGTTGATGATAAATATGGATTGGCTTAGGGTCTTCGGGAGTCTATCTCCATCCGAGTATTAGATATTCAGAATTAAAGCAAAGAGTATCCATAATATAAGCACTGTAATAAAAAGGGGGAATGGTCCTCGTAGTTTTATGTGCAGTTGATCTGTATTCAAGAATTGTTGTGGCTAATTTGTTAGACAAAACATTTGCCCAATCCATCACATATCAATTTATTGCAGCTTCCATTAGGGGGACCATTTCTATGGTGAATTTAGCAGAGTCATGTATTCCCCACATCCTACACATCATAGCTCCGACATAACAGTAAGGAGAAGCCAAAGAGTCTACAGAGTACTTACCCGATGATTCGTGTTTGTGTTTCTTAGGGAAATGTCTCCATTGCTTAATCGAGGCTGATTCCGACTCGTTTTCCTTTGCAAACGCCTCTAGGAATGCTTTGTTGTACCGCTTCTCAGGCTCAGGTAAGTGATACATTTTCCTTAGATCATCAGGCTAAAACGAGCCGAATATCCTCCCGTCAACTGTGCAAATGTTCTATTCGAGACTGGAATTTCCTCTACCACCCATCTCACTACGTCAATATATGGCAAGATTTTTTCTCGCACTGCTATTCTGTGCAGATAGGAACAAGCTAATTCTTTGAGGGTTGCTTCCGATTTGTTACTTGAGTCAGCTGTGGCTTCCTCTGATACTTCCTCAGGGTCCTCTGCTTCTATTAGATTGTAGATGCTCTCCCAGCTAGTGTTTCCTAGACCGAGGCACATAGTGTTTGAGATTAACCATTTTTTGCTTGGTCCAGGATCCTTGGCTGGCTGCACTGTCGCTGTAGGAGCCACTGCTACAGATTTCTTTGATTTCTTTCCCATTTGTTTGAAATTTCTGATTTCAACAGAATTCTGCATAAGCGATTGAAAAACCGTGATACAGAGAAATGCTGCTATAGACCAATATGATAATGAAAAAGAGTTACGTCGATCAGCAGGTGATAATGGACTATAGTAAAAGATTGCCGCGGATAAAATCTAAAGAAAAGATCTACCCTTAACTACTTCATTGATTAGTCGTTTAACTTGTCAATCGTGGTAAAGAAGGTTTTAAATGCCCATCATGTCGTTTATATGCTGAAGGATTCATTCAAGTGTGGCTTAGATTTCTTTGATGGATGATAAGTGATAACTCACAAATCGGCGATTGGTAATGTTAAGGGAAAGGCTTTAATGCTTGTTTTAAATATCTTCGATCACTGAAAGGTGATACAATGCATGCAAACCTTTTAAATATATTCTTGAGATGTGCGCCTCATTAATACATCGCAATCGAGGAATGGATTCGGGCTTTATTGTTCTGTCAATGTGATTTCGCCGATTGCCGATTGCGATATGTTTTATCGCATTAGAGGATTTGAGCCGTCCTTCAATTATGTGTTGGCTTGTTGTTGTCATCGCCGATTTGACGATTGCGATATGGTCTATTGCATCAGAGGAATTAAGGGGCTTCATTACATTGTGCTGGGCATTTGATTTTTCCGATATCCGATTACGATTGACTTTTCAGATTGGAGAGAATGAATAAGGTTTATTGTGGCTTTGCATATGTTTTCTTTGTTATTGCGATATGCGATCTTCCGATCGCTTTATCGTAATAACGAAGAGTTTTATAATATTTTTTTAAAGTCACGCTTTTATTTCTATTCAAAAGGATTTTAAAATGATTCATTTACCTTAAGCCTTTTGATAAGGGTTTTTCTTATGATGGGTTAATACCAATTTATTTACACATCTAGCTAAGTTTATTTTTAAAAGGGACCCATTTCATATTATGATTTTGTATTAAATATTTTGAAATGGGGGGTTGTACAACACAACAATTGGCGATTCACTGGGAGAAACAATTATCTCTGAGAAAGTAATACAATAACTTTCTTAATCTAGAAACCTTAATTGATAGAGAAAATCTAATATAACTAGGTAATCATAGATTCTGAACGTAATGATAACTATTTTTGCTATTTTTTTTCTCTTCTTAAAATTAAATACATTCTAAGCTTTAAATAAACCTTAATTGGTTGATAATGATAAAACAAAAGACTTTTCCAACTTAGCTTTATAATGACTCCTTTGTTATAGGTAGAGCCTCTGCTGCCAGCAAATGTCTATAGTCTCGACAGGGTTACCTTTTAACCATTTGATCATTCATTATTCCATCCATTTTAGAGTATAATTAAAAAAGAATGAACCCAAAATATATGTTTCCATATTTTTTGTATTGCATTTTCCTTTTTAATTTATTTTGTAAGATAAAAAGCCATTGTCCTGGTTTGGTGGCCAGCTGTTGACAATGCCATTCACTGGTTGTAACTTAACTGAACAAGTTGGCTCGTGATGAGACCCCTTGTCTTATTATTATAAGCCATTACCCTGTTTTGGTATGCAGTGTTGGTAATTTCAGTTGAACTATTCCCCTATGATCATAGTAACCAGGCTTGTAATAAGACCTCTTATCTTTTATATCAAATATATTTTAGAATTACACTCTGAGTAATTATAAACTTTGATGGATGGGATGAACAATTTTCTCCTTAAGAGAATATGGATGATAGGGTGAGAGTTGAAGATGCTAAGATTGAATCAGTCTTTGTTTTGTATTGGTAACCATTTTCTAGCTTCTAAAACTTTAAAATGATTTACAGTATTTCTAAGTTTTGAGAAGATTTCACAAAAATAAAATGGGGTTTCCAGAATCTAATTATACCTAATTTCCTAGAATTTTCTTTTTCCCTTAAGGCTTTCATTTCTTAAAAGTAAATATTAAAACTATTTTCTTTTGAGTAACTTTTTCAATATAGCAAAGACTAATGGAAGGCTTTTCACAACTTTATTTTCCTGGGATTTTAAACAAACTAAGTTATTCACACAAATCCTGCTGAAAATTGAATATTTACAAAGGGAGAAGGGGTTACCTCCTCAATTAAAGAATTTTTTCAAGATAAGGCCGTTGACAGGAAGAGAATCTCTCTTTCCTGATAGATCTTGCAATATGAATGTAGAAGGGCCTATCTTCTCGTTGGTTTGAAATGGTCCAAGCCACATTTTCTGGAACTTAGTGTGTTTTTCTTTATCCTCATGGGCTTTGTCCCATTTCAAAACTAGACCACTAACTTGTAAATGTTTTAAGCCAGTTGAAGTTGAATCAAAATATGATTTAATAATCTGCTGATGTTTTGTATGTATAATTCGGGCTTTCTCCCTTTCTTCTTCTACTTTGAGGATCTGATCATGTCTTAGTTGAATAGAAGATGAGGGACTTTCTTCAATAAACTGCACTAAAGCTAGTGATGGAAGTACTAAATTTGCTGGTATGACAACTTCCTTTCCATACACTAGATGAAATGGAGAAGTGCCTATGGTGGCCTTCTGTGTTATTCGGTCAGCCCATAGTGCAAATATCAAAGGTTTATGCTAGTTTTTATGATTCAACTCGATAGTTCTCTTAATGATTTTGATAAGATTTTTATTGGTGGATTCTACTAAACCATTACCCTGAGGGTAGTAGTTTGCAGAATATCTCAATTTAAATCTCCTTTTGATAGCAAACTCAAATATAGAATTTCCAGAGAATTAAGATGCATTATAAAAAATAAGAGCATTTGGGACACCAAACCTGGTAATAATGAACTGATCTATGAATTCAATGATTGCCTCAGAGTTCGCTGTCTTTAAAGGAATTTCTTCAACCCACTTAATAAAGTAATCGGTAGCTGTAAGGATATACCTATGCTGTTTGGATGAATGTGGAGTGATTTCTCCAATGATGTCCAATCCCCATTATTCAAAAGGCTATTCAATGTTGACTGGTTGCAAAGGGAAAGCTGGTTTCCTTTGTCTTCCACTAGTAGTTTGATAACTTTGGCATTTCCTTACATATTCATGAGTATCTCTAAATAAGATGGGCCAACAATATCTAGCATCAATGATTTTGTGAGCTGTTGTATCAGCTCCAAAATGTCCTCCTGCTGGTCCATCATGTAGCTCCTGCAAGACCTTTTGTGCTTCAGGTTTTTCTAAGCATCTTAACAAAATCGAATCATAATTCTGTCTAAACAATACATCATCTACAATTATGAAGTTTTTTGCTTTCAATCTTATGGCACATTTGTTTTTCTAGGAAAGATTAGAAGGAGCACATCCATTTTTCAAATAGAAAATCAGATTTGCGTATTGGGATTTAGGATTAGTGGTACTTATCTGATTGATTTCTTCAGTATCGTTTGTACCTTCATGTTCCTGAATATTGGAAGCTCCTACTAACAACCTGCAAAAACCTTGGCCTTTGACAATCTTTGCTGGTTTAATTTCCAAGTCATATTCTTGTAATGCCGTGACCCAATTTGCTCTCTTTTCACCTAATTCCCTTTGAACTAGTAACTGTCTTACTGCTGAAAAAGGGACTATAACTTTTGTATGAGCTTTTAAGAGAAAGGGTCTATAGTGTTTAATAGCTTTGTATCTAGCAAAGGCTTGTTTTCAACTTCCGAGTAATTAAGTTCAGCACCTTGAAGGTTTGAACTCTAAAATGAGATTGGTGCTTCCAAGTTTTGATTGTTAATTTGCGTCAGCACAGTTGCGTAAGATGAATCAGATGCAAGAGTATATAACATGAAACGATTTGAAAAATTAGGAGTGATTAAGCAGGGGCGTTTATGATTGATTGTTTGATGGAATCAAATGCCTCTTTTTCTATAGGCCCCCATTTAAACACTGAATTTTTCTTGATCATGGTTTGTAATGGAAAAACAATCTGTGAGAAATCTGGAACAAATCTTTTTACAAAGTTAATTTGACTTAAAAATGATTGCATGGATTTTTTATTACGAGAGAATGGAATATCAGAAATCTCTTTGATTCTATCTGGATCAATATAAATACCATCCTTTGAAACAATGAAGCCTAAGAGTTTACCTTGGTCAAGAGCGAAAAATCATTTCTTAGGATTGAGTGAAATGCCATACCTTTTGCAGCGTTGAAAGATTTGTTTCAGATCATGCAAATGATTTGACCTTTTCTTAGAGAATACAGTGATATCATCTAAATAGACAACTACTGATATATTGATCAGTCCTTTGAATGCTATGTCCATTGCTCTTTGAAATGTAGCTCCAACATTGATTAATCCAAAAGGCATTTTTTGATAGGCGTAAGTTCCCCACTTGGTTCTAAAGGTAGTCTTAAGTCTGTCATCAGGGTGGACCAAAATTTGGTTATACCCTGAAAAACCATCTGAGAAGGACATTAGTTCAGAACCAGCTACTGAATGGAGAGTTTGCTCCATGGTAGGTAAAGGGAAGTTATCATTTTGACTTGCTTTATTAAGATTTCTGAAATCAATACAAATTCGAATGTCACCATTTTTCTTCCTTACTGAGACCATGTTGGACACCCAGTTTGAATGTCTAACAGGAAAAATTATCTTAACTTCCAAGAATTTGTTTAATTCAGCTTTTATTTGACTCTCTAAGTTAGGATGAATCTTTCTTAATTTCTGCTGTACTGGTTTTTGTTCAGAAAGCATTGGAATTGTATGTTGTATGATAGATGTATCGTATGTTTTCAAATCATCATATTTCCAAGCCAAGACATTTTTATATTTATGCTATAATCTAATGAATGCAATTCTTTCTTCTGAAGAAAGTCCTAATCGCAAATTTATGTTTTGTGGATTCTCCTCAGTACCAAGGTTTATCAATTCAAATCTCAAAGTAGAACTTTGAAGTTTTGAATTAATAACCTGTTTAAACCTATCTTTGATGTCATAAAGATCTTCAAGCTTGACCACTGGTTTAGGTATTGAGTTTTCTTTAAGCTTTTCTTTCATTTGAAGGTCATGGTCACTTTCATCAATAATTTGATCATCATAGGATTTGTCAGAAGTTAAGAAATTTAAAATGTCTTCATTGTGATTGAACACTCGCCAGTTAGTGACATTATCAGGAACTGATGGTCTAAAAATTAACTCTACTGAGACTCTATGGGGGCTGTAATCTTTAGATGGAAGGAGTTTGGAAGCAACATTAGCTAGTAAATCTATTTCTGCATTCTAGGACTTAGGGATGGGAGAAATATTGAATGCTAAAAATTGAGATATAAGGTCTTGTACCAAGGACTGATAGTGTTTAAGGTGACTAGAAAGGCAATGAATAGTATTTCTGACTTGTTTTATAACAATTTCTAAATCACCAAACACTTTCAAATATTGAACTTTAAGACCAATTGCTTTGTAAAGTCCTCGAATCAAGGCTTCATATTCAGCGGTATTATTTGTGCATTCAAATTCCAACCTGCATGATAACATGGATTTTTCTCCCTCGGGACTAACTAAAATGCATCCTGCTCCTACACCTTCACTAGATTTAGACCCATCAATATATAATGACCAAAACAAAGATTTATCTACAATTTTATTTACAGTTTCCTCAGCAATTTTAACACACCTTGATGTATCTGTTTGAGAAAAATTTTCGATTTGAGATGTGAAATTATTAACTTAGAAGGGTGATGGTTGAGTAGTAAAATTACCAAAGAATGATTCAGATGAGTAATTCCCCAAAATGTTGTTATTGAATGCTATTGGTTGATTTTCTTGTTCGAACTCAGTAACAGTATGGGTCATATGTTTCTCTCGATCAATCTTTATTTGATTTGGCTTTCCCTTGTAAGGTAGGCACATGTGAGACCAATCAGTGGAAATATAACCATGAAGTTTCTCAGACCAGTCTCTACTTAAAATCAAACTATAGAATTTAGGTATATTAGCGATTAAAATATCAATTCTCTAAACCATTCTTGGATCAGCTGATAACCTAATAGTAACTGAGTTGATTTCTCCTAAACCTAGACCTTAGTTCTATCCAACTGGACAATATGAATTGCAGACATTTGGGGTTCAATGTTCAGTTTGGAACAAACTAAAGCTGGAATTATATTCGAGGAAGCCCCTAAGTCAATCAAATAGTTGTGTAGATTTCTATTATAGATCTCATAGGTTAAGAGGAAAGGAGGAGTATGGGAATTCAATTTATCTCCGATTAAAACAACATCAGTAGCTTCTACTCTACCAGGAGGTGGTTTACCCGTTTCATTAGTAGCTTTGGACAATACAACATTTGGAAGAGGAGAAGAAGGTATAGCATCTAACTCCTTAAGTATCAATTTTTGTTGATGTTTGAGTTTACTAAGCTCAAACATAGTGATATTTGCCTTTGTTTTCTTCATGTCTTCAATAATATTGTACTCCATAGAATCTGTAACTACTAATGTTTTAGATGTTGGAGGTGGATTTGAAGCTGATGGCTGATTTTGATAAGGTATCGCTGTGGATTTCTTTGTGGAAAATTTTTCTTTAGTAGTAGTACCTGTATTCCTTTTCTTCTTAGTTATTTGAACAGGTTCAGGAGTACCCTTACTCCTGGTAGTTACATGGAAAGCTTCTTGTTCATTTTCTGTATCAGAATTAGGAAAAATAAAGTCCCACATCCCATGACATTCTACAATTTCCTCTTCTCCAGGTTCTTCAGATGATAAGACTGTTTCTTCTTCTTCTTCGTCTTCAGGATCTGACTCTGCATTGGATATAACATTTGGTGGCTTTGATTCAGGTTTCTTAAAATTTCTAAATGGCATTTTTGTTGAAGTCTCAGCTACTTGTTTCTTGATTTCTACCATTTCGTTTGACATAGTTTTGAGAACTTTTTGGAGACCCTCCATATCATATGGATCTTTAGCCATTTTCTTCTTTGAATTGTCTTTGAAAGAGACTTTTTTGGATTTTCTGTCTTTAAGAACAACCTTCTTTTCTAAAGCAATAATGCATTTCTCTACAGCAAGTGCTTCTTTCATATTTTCTACTAGGGTTGGTTTTGCAGTTCTATCTACAAAGATAGCTATATTTGAAGGTAAAGCTGTTACATACCATTCGCTTTTGATCTGCTCACTAGGTTTAGAGGCAGTTGGAATCTTATTCAAGAGTTTATTAAATCGTCAATTGAACTCTTTTATAGGTTCTTTAGACTCTATCCTAAGATTCGAAAGATCATTGATTAATGTTGCTAGAGATCTGTCATCACCATATTTAGTCAAGAATTGTTCTTGAAAAATGTTCCAACTAGTAATGGATCCTAATGGCAAGGAAAAATACCAAGACCCAACTGATCCTTGTAATGTATAAGGGAAAAGCCTAACAACGACATCTTCCTCTATAACTCCTTTTAAGTTAACTGCCAACATGAAGTTGTTAATATGCTCATCGGCTTGTATACCTGCATTTGGATTAAATTTCGGCAACCATTTTTCAAGATGTGCTGGCAATGGGTGTAATGGTGCAGGCATCATGACTGCACCATGATTATTCCATGGATTTTGTGCCATTGTCGAAATACTACTTGTTGACAGTGCCGATAAAGTTCAAGATGATTGGGAAGGAGCAAATATTGAAGTTTGAGGAGGTTGAGAAGCAGATGTTGAAGTTCTAGTTCCTTGTTGAACAACAATCTGTAATGGAGGAGTGGATGGTTAACTTCACACTGGAGAAGATGAAATGGAGGATGATGATGAGATAGTTTCACTAGCAGATCCTTTAGTTGTTTTTCTTTCCCTTTTCCTTTTAGGTAAAGGCAACTCAGTAGGTTCAATACCAAGTTTCCCGCTCTGAAGTCTGGTGAGGGGGTGAGAAGGAATGAATTGCGAAGTCACATTGCCTTGAGATACCTCAGATTTCTGTGGTGATATTGAAAATCCTTGAAGTTTATGGATGAGAGACTGAACTTCATAATATCTTGGAGTTAATCATTCTGAGATTTGTTGGGGTTGAGCAACGGTTGCTGTCTCCTCTTCTTCTCGTTTGAAAATTGGAGTTCCAGCATCCAAAGGAGAAGTCGAAGTTGAGGTGGAGGGAGATTTACTCTCAGAATGGGTTATACATTTGGGTTTACTCACCATTCATAGTTCATGCCCTCCTTCTAGCACCAAAAATGTTGAGGCCTAAAAAATTGCTGCATCAACATCGGGGAAAACCACCCGGTCCGGACCTTAAAGGCAACTCCTTTTCGTTTGGTGTGGTGGCTCCGACTGGATATAATGGGACCAGTTTCCCAATGATTTGTAAATAGGATGGATAAGTGATTGATTATCTATTATCTAATGATAATGATGGATGATTTATTCTAAAATGCAAAATTATAAACAACTTAATCTATCCTGGGAAATTTCCACTTTAGTGCAACTTTTGATGATCTTTATCTACAAATTGGCATATAGATGACTCCACTAATAAATAAAGACATCCATTCATATGATAATTACTTTGTTCAAGTAGTTGAACAAAGTAATCATTAAAACATTATTACACTATTATTCATATATCATTGACATAAATATGATTGAAAGAATAACATTCCTTAAACATTCAATAGTGATAAGTATAAGGATTGCTGTTAAAACACATACATATATCAAATGATAGCAAGATTGAATAAACACTGATTCATATAGAAGAATGGAGCAAAGACATAGATAATAGTACCATATGTATTTTGAGTCCTTTCCGATATCAATCGCATTT
>APFE031683760.1:7442-12442 GCA_000404065.3 Pinus taeda
ATAACAAATTCTTATTTAAAAACTTTACCCAAAACATTTCCCAATCTTTTAATACTCTTATAAAATCTTTGATACTTTACCTAAAGATTCTATGAAGTAATTTACAACAAATGCTCTTTGAAAAACTTAATTGACTTTTTTCCTTGGCATGACCACAATTATGATTATATAGGTGTAATTGCTCTTGCAACACTATTATTGATATAACAAGGTTTTTAAGTCATAACATTTATAGTTTTAAATTAATCTATAGAATAAATTTAACTTTTCCTTTACATGTTTACTTTGTTCTTTTAAACATTCATGATATACATAATTAATTTTGAAATGGAACAATGGGTATATAATTTAAGGACCGAATTGCATGTTTACTTTGTTCTTTTAAACATTCATGATATACATAATGAATTTTGAAATGGAACAATGGGTATATAATTTAAGGACCGAATTGCATGGATACCCAATAAAATGATACATATCATATTGAAGGGGGCATTTCTTTTTCCCAACATTGGTTATCTACACTAATAATAAGCCATAAGCACAACTCCAATTAGTGAGTAGGGGTCATTTAATACATTGCAGTTGACCTACTATCTACAATTTAAACGGATACTATCCACAATCTAAATGGATTCTGGAAGGAGGTTTCCCTTATATTTTCTAATATTCATTTTTCAAAAGTATTTACATGGATTCTTCTAACATTTTTCCATTGTTCTTGGGAAGCCATCATTCCAATATTACTTGGTGAACATAAATATGAAGAAATGATACTATGTTTAAATGTGTAGCAATCACTTTATATTGCGGGTTCAAATAGCACTTTTACTTTCAAATCACAGATTATGAAGTTTTTGAAAATAATATATCCAAATATTATTGCAATAAAATCTTATTCAAAAAAATACCAATACTCAGTCACAAATTGTTCACAAAAGGATGCCAATGCTCATCCACAATGAAAGAAAATACTCGTATCTCCTTCAAACTCTTCACAAAAAAATACCAATAATCATTTAAGATGAAATCTTCTTTCCATTGAAGAAGAGCACCGGTATCCTTTTGTGAATAAGTACAAGCATCTTCTTAAAAATATAAAATTTATTTGCAATAACAGTGAGATATCTTCTGTTCAAAAATCTTGTAATTTGTCCCTTATAAGAGAAAGAGTCTTATAAGAGCTATGCAAACCTGCAAAATAAAGAGACTGTTACTTCCACCTAAACATAACATTGCTCTTTTTCATCCAATTGGCAGAAACATAAACAAAGTGGGGCCATTTGAGAGCTTTCACGTGCTTCCAAAATCTTGTAATGAGTCCGTTATAAGAGAGAGCGCTATGCAAACCTAAACACAGCACTTCTCCTTTTTCATCTAATTTGGAGAACCTTCCAACAAAGTGGGGTCATTTGAGAGCTTTCACATGCTATCCTCCACCACATGTGATGCAGGAGCATCCAGCTCACCGTAATTGGGCAGAAATCTAACCAGGTTCAACAGCTCGTTACCGAGTAAACTGTCAAGGTTTTATGGGAATAATTTTTCTTTTTATGTTATTTTACAGAATCAGCAAAAGTCAGATACCTCTTTTATTTTCTAGTTTAGGATTACTGTAGTTTCGATTGTTAATTAAAAGGTAGTTTACGTAATTAGGAAAAATAACCATCAACTGTTCCTACAAGTCTTGGAATGTCAAATGATTATAGTTATGGATAGAAATAGAAGTTATGTAACCATATTTGTAGCAGTTAAACCAACTGCAAGAATCAACTGAAAACAGAGGGCTATAAAGCCAAAATACATGTAACAGGAAGGGGTTCAGTTCAGAAGAGAATAAGTTGAGTGAATTCAGAAATAGAAAATACCAAGCATTCAAAACCAGAGAAGTCACTGTCCATCGAAATTGTCTGTATAAATATGTGTTGATTTTCATTTACATTTTCATCACCTAATAGACTATTGTATCATTATAAATTATTACATTGCCATGGCTACTGTGTGTGTACGCATAATTCACAGTGGAATCTAAATCAAGCAGATAGAATTTTAACGAATTCTGAGTCATCAAATAAACAGTCACATACTTATTTACGCACGCGGTGGAGCAACTTTACCAGTTTACAATGTTCAGTTAACAACGACCAAATAATACAACCAGTCACGCGCACGTTCGAATGCACAGCAACACAAACGACGGACAAGCGAATATGCCAAGGTAACAAATAATCATACACTCTTTTTCCATTATAATTCCATTTCAATTGTCCAGAACAACAACCTACAACAAAGTCGGTAGGGCCGAGTCCCATTGCATGGAACAGAGACCAGTGTAGACACGTTTGAAGCAAAAACAATTGAATTACAAAAACCCAGGTCAAAACGAAAAACCCTGAGTTAGGGTTTGTAACAGACCAGCAAGCAGGGTCACGCTGGACACCTGTACTTTCACACACGGAGTCGAACCGAACTAAAACTACAGAAGAATAACAATACAGTGACCAAATAACCAGACTAGCAGACGAGTCATCCTCAAAGCAGAAACCAACATTCACAGACAGAAATGAGTTTCAGGCCTACCCAGAATACAAGCAACCAATACAGCCGAGCATAGGAGAATACGCCACCCAGGTCGCCTATAAGGACCTGCAAGGAGCCAAAGGTAAAATTAGTGCATGGTACAGGAAGAATATAGAGGAGAACGAAACCCTGTAGAGAAAAACAACCTGGCAAATGAAATCCTTACCTGGAGGACGCGAAGAGAAGCCATAACTGGAACAGTGAACGAAATTGAGCGACTGGAGAGAAAAGGGGCAAGTTGGGTTAGACCCAGAACAAAGAGAGGATGGAATTGAAGCATAGAAAGATAATGTACCTGTGTTAAATTCGAAGGCGCATTTCGAGAAACCCTGTGCTTCCAACCAAAATTAATGCCGCGTCGTGAGAAGGCAGACAAACCCAGATAATTACGAATAAATCGAACTTGGAATGAAAATCTCAGAGTACCAGTAGCGCATACAGAAACCGCATAATGAAAGCCATATAATAGTGTACAGAGAAACTAAGTTCGAACCACTGCCGAATACGACCAACCGAAGTTACAATCATAACTACAAGCAAGCAAAATGACCAGTGAATCCATAAATGCCCTGACCAACGAAGTAGCAGTGTGACTTACCGAGGATTGAGCACGAAACCAGGCAAATAACCTCCATAGCTAGACAGATTTGCTATCGAGCAAACAAACAGAATAACCAGAGGCGAAACGAAGGTCTCATACAGTACCCAGAACTAGTCAAAGCACAGCACATTACCCATAAGTTTCGCTACAGAGCCGAAGGAATCACAACATAACGCAACCATCGTTTTCTCAACGCAGAGCTAACAAAACCCTCGGCACAACAGAACAATAACCAACGGAAGGATCGAGAGACACATTAACCATTAGGATTGAGGAGTATACCGAGGCAGGGTACTGCCATTAAGACCGCATTTACTACCCAGCTACCACTAGCCTACCGAACCGCAAGAGAATATCATACATCCGCCACGTAATCGATCCAATACATAACATAAAGCACAAAAGCGTCGCCAAGTGGGCTGGGTCCCATCAACATGCTATCCTCAACCACCACCGGCAATACTGAAATAGGGCATGTACCAAATGCTGGAAGAGATTTTGGTTGGGTGAGCGACTGAAGACAAGTGGTTTTTACCTTTATGAAAACCTGAAACTCTCATTTGACCGTGCGGCTAAGTTTTGGTGGATTTGCCAGCGAATGTAGCTCAATGCTGAATCATTTGGTGGATTTGCCGGTGAATGCAGCTTATCGCTGAATCATTTGGAGCTTATGCTTCAACAAAGTAATATGCTCATCCAATCAACCACATTTCT
Organism: Pinus taeda; assembly: GCA_000404065.3. Classification (NCBI taxonomy): domain Eukaryota; kingdom Viridiplantae; phylum Streptophyta; class Pinopsida; order Pinales; family Pinaceae; genus Pinus; species Pinus taeda. The sequence goes on from APFE031683760.1 coordinate 11,338, forward strand.
GCAATCCAGACAGAATTTTAGGGAGCAGAGAATATACTATATAGTAATTACGATTATATGATTTGTATGAGATTATACCCGAAAGACATCAATGAGCACATTATCAAGGATTGATGCGCTTAATGCGAACAGAGGCCTGTTCTGCTGCTTCGTCACCACGGCCATGACATTAATAGCTTTTTCTCCACAAGTGTATCCCCAATTTTTTTATTACCTTGATCTTTCACACGAAATAACCCAAAATTTCAATTACCTTGATCTTTCACACAAAAATCATGAATAAAGTAGCGTGCTCTAATCAAAACGGACAAAATAAGGGGCGAACTCAACCTGAAGGCTCTACCATAAAAGTGCCTCCAACGCGGATATTGTATATAGAATAAAGTGAGTGATTTATTTCCTGTGCTTTCAGGGCATCGAACGATTGTGCCGGAGCCGATGCAGGGGACATCATGTTGTACAGATAGTGCGGTTTAAGAAACGGCAGAGACTGGGACTCTCACTGCCATTTTCTTTGTTTTTGCAGTTTACTTACTACTGAGTGGGAAAGTCTAAAACCTTTTCTGTGCCGGTTCCGCTTAACAATCATTGCATTTGTCAGCCATTAGAAAACAGTGACCTTATGCTCTGCATTTCCAAGCCTGAGAACATAGATTCTCAACTGCAGATTTAGGGAAACCTTCCGAAATCTGAAACACGGAAGAATACGTACCTAAACAGTTGGACACAGGCCTAAACCTGGAACATGGAAGAATATGGAGTTAAAAACGAAAAAAAATTTAAAGGATCAACAGATATTTTCGAAACTAACTTGGATCGTTCGGCTCCGAGTCGAATTGAGAGTGAGAACACAGGAAATCTGGATCAGGGACATGATTCAGCATGGAAGCATTCCCGGCAAAGCGTCCGAAATCTGAAACAGGAAGAATATGAAATTAAAGAATATGAAATTAAATACTTCAAGGTTTAGGGAAACCGTCCGAAATCTGAAATACGGATGAAGATGAACTTTAAAACGGAAGAAAAAATTGAGGTATCAACAAAAATTTAGGAACGAACTTTTATCATTCCGTTACGAACAGAATTGAGAATGAGAAGGGTGGAA
>APFE031683760.1:17442-89226 GCA_000404065.3 Pinus taeda
CTCCCTACCTTTAGATTATTGGCTGCTAGAATCCTTAAAAGCCATAGGCAATAAACTAGGTCATTTTTAAAAAATATCAGATGTGACTCTATGAGGAAATTACACCTCCTTTGCCCGAATATGCGTAGAAATGGACCTATCTGGAGCACTTCTGGATGAAATCATTCTAGAAGTATATGATGAAGAATGGTGTAGGCGATGGACTATGAACATGTCCCATTGAGATGTCACAAATGTCATGAACACGGGCACCTCTTCAGAGACTACCCATTAAATAAAATGGAGAGAAATATTAAAACCAACATAGGCAAAGATACTGAAGGCTTTACTAAGGTGGGAGGAAGAGGGAAAGGAGGGAAATAAAACCAGAAGAAAATCAATGAGGAGAAGCAACCAAGTCATAACAGATTCAATATATTAGAAGAAGAAGATGGGAACAATGGAACGAATCAGGTACTAGAGGATAGTCCTGTAGAGAAGGAAAATATGACAGCATGGAGGATATACCTGAAAACAACAAACTAAAGAAGGATATTCCAAGCACTATGGAACTTGACAGGGACCATGAAATCACCCCAACCAAGGTTGGAACAGAGGACCATGATCTGCAGAAAATTCTTGAAATGGAGAATCTCGATCTAGAAAAGTTCCTGGAGCAAGGAACCACCAAAGGGGTTGATTCTCTACCACACGAGGAGTTTGACAGAGTACAACAACTCTTCCTTTGGAGATCTCAAGCAAAGGGTTCTGGAGTCAAAAGAAACCATGATAGCTAGGAAAACAGGGGGGTAAAAATGATGGAGGCAACATCGGGACATGCTCCCAAGAACCCAGTGTCTAGTCAATTTAACGTCTTAAATTTCTCTACATAAATTATCAATTCGAGTATCGTAAATTGATGAAGTGTAGTGTACTATATGTGCTTAGTTAACCTTTTTCTTACTTCATTGTTTTATAGTTTATGTTGTTTTTGGGGGTTTTGTTTCTTACGCTTAAGGAAATTAATCTAAGAAAGAAAAGTTATGCTTCTAGATGAAATCTCTAAATGTTAATGGACAACTAAATCTAATGACTTTTAATGTTAAAATCTAATTTCTAAAGAAGGGAGAAAAGGGAATGAACATTAGATAAAAGCAAATTAAAACTTTGAATAGTTAGATTAATCTAGGCCGGCAAAATGTCTATGACATGAAAGCAAAAATGATAATTCTAGTTTAAAACAATATAAAAAAAACTATGATCTACTGCAGGCTCAAATACCACTGGGAACATTCAATATAGGAAGATGTCGAAATCATCCTCTTGAAATGACTTAAGAAATTGAATATACAATAGATGTGATCTTAAGAAAGCATGGGAAATGAATCTATCACTGCTGCATGAATAAACACCCAAATTCAGTCCAATTGGAAAATGGTAGAGCCACCTTCTTGAGACGATTTAGCGAGCATAGGAAACACAATCAGTTATGCGAATTTGAAATGGAAAGAAAATACAAAACATGTAAAGGAAAACTAATCTACTGTGTGTTCTAATGCTCTAAGCACCAATTGGAAAATAGGAGGACTACTTTCTTGGACTATTTTGTTAAGCATAGATTACATAGTTAGATAAATCTACAAATGGAAAGAAAATACAAAACATGTAAAGGAAAACTAATCTACTATGTGCTCTAATGCTCCAAGCACCATTTGGAAAATAGGAGGACTACTTTCTTGGACTATTTTGTTAAACATATATTACACAGTTAGATAAATCTACAATCAACCGGTTGAACACACTTGCATGAATTAAAGTTGCATGAATGGAAAATCTAAACTATTAAACTTGAAAACAATCATAAAAATAAAGTGACATACTTGAATGAAATCAAAGCAAAATTTCAAAATAAAATCTACTCTACCTTACATTCTAATATGCTCCATGACATCTCCTACTTAACATCTCCTTCCATGTTGGGAACCTCAAAGCTTTATTCAAATTCTTCAAAATTACCAATTACAAAGTAATGACAAGTTGAGCTAACAAAGTTTACAAAGATTTCAAATAAAGGAAAGAGATCTCCTATTTATATAAAAAGATGAGAAGTCATCTCATTAATGAGAGTCCATGAATATCTCCCTATATCTCTAGAGTTATAATCAAAATAGGAAATGATAAGGCACATGTCTTCTTAGACTTTCAATACAAATAGGAAAATGTGACACATATCCTCATGATGCCATGATCCTCTCTACTCAAATTCGAATTTGGCCTTGGGATGCCACATAAAGGTCTTCTAAAAGTTTCCTTTTGACCTACACATGTCAACAATCTCATCCCACTTGTTAGGTATAAGCATATGCACATTATTTTCTAATTTTTAACCACAAATTCACTTAAAAATGCTAAGAATTAATAAAGTTTGGAAAAGCATAAATGTGACCCAATAATGATGAAAGTGAGATGAATGTAGTAACATGGTGGTGAAATGAAGGTGAAATGGATGTGATATAATGGACATGATAGTGAAAGTGTAATGGAAGTGAATGACAACTTCAAGACCCAACATACCCCCCAGCTGAAGCTATTGCATGTCCTCATGCAATATATATTACATTAATTCTTTTGATCCTTGAGCTTTGGCTTAACTTTGCATGATATCATTTGATAACTTCATACTTCTGCAAAGTGTTTTACTTGAATTGCAACATGGTTGATTCTTGTGTCACAACCATATTTTGTTGTTGTGTTTTATTTTGATCTTTGAACTTTGCATAATGATAATTTGATTTTTGTTGCAAAGTATATCTTTATTGGATTGCATCATGGTTGGTTCTTGTGTGACAACCATGATTGTGTTTGTATCCAATTATCCTTTAAGCACTTTTGAAAAAGCCATTGTATGCTCATAATAACAATGTAATAGTTAATATATTTTGGAAGTATGTGGTCTTCTGAATATGATATGAACATGGAAATTTATGTACATGAATATATTCCCCCCCCCAACTGACGATATTGGCAATTTTATGAGATGAGGAAGATAAATGTTTTTCCAACAATTATCATTCTAGCTTTTTATGGAATTCTATGGTGAAAAGTTAGAAAATGATGTACCTTAACTTACCATTTGAAATGGATGAGTTGTATGTGTGGTGGCTTCAAAATTCTGATCATAATGTTCTTCAAGTGGTTGGATAAAAAGAGTCATGGATAAAAGTGTCAAGATGACTTTTTATTGCTTCTATTAAAACTTGCTAAATCTGCTCCAAAATGCTGAAAATAATAGTTTTCACGTTTTCAAAACTAATTGGCATAATTCCTACTATGTGAAGAGATGTTCTGATGTCGAACATAGCAGGAAATTGTTGACTTAGTGGCCATTAATGGATGCCACTAGTCAACACGAGAACTCTCACCATTGATGACAATGAGAATCAAGATGCCCAAACACATCTTGCTAGGTACGAATACATTTGCCAATGTCGAGTCACCTAGAAGATCCGATGAACAAGGGACATTAATGAATTCCCATTGTTTGTCGGCAGCAGGACTTGCCATTAAGACATGCAAGCGTCAAGGTGTTTTTGCAAGGAACTTAGACTCAAAAGACTATAGACTCAATAATTTGCATTGAAGCAGGGCTTATTTTCGAAATGAAAATGATAGGAAAGGGAAGATAAAAATGGAAGATGTCAGTGAAGAGTAGAAATGGCAATGGGCAATAAGCATGTAAATGAGTCTCTTGCTTTTATTTGTGGGTTATGAGTGGAGAAAAAAAAGTAATGGAAAGTGTATGTGAATGTAAATGGAAAATATGAAGGGAAATGAGGTGAATGGTTTATTATGAAGTATGGATGTGATAGAAACAATAGTATCTGAAAGTTTTGCAAGTGTTTGGATCTGATTTTGCAATAGCATATTTCCTCTTTGTTACTAATCATCCTTCTATGAAACAAATTGGTCTCTTAAGAGAGACACTATTCACTTGTAGTCATTTGTCCTTCCTCCTGGAACCTACAAAAAAACTAATACTTCTTCTACAATGGAATGTAAGATTATCAAAGGAGAAAGGTGATCAATCTCTCTAGTTATGATATTTACACACAAAACTAAGAATTTGTATTAATGAAACAAGTTCTCAAAGCAAAATCAAAATAATTTATACCTGCTTTGGAATTAGTACCTCAAGTTAACTGTTGTACCTTTTCAGCAATTTATTTCATTATTTACTGTTTCAAACTCTGATGATGGATTTCTCATTGTGTATACCTTGTCAAGATCTTTCCAATGACATTTAAATCATCAAAATATGATTTTGTATGAGAAAATTAGACTAATTTGAACAATGAGGTTTTTTAACTGCAAATCGATGTTTAGCTACGGAATTAGAACAACTGCGGAATTGGAGAACAACTGCGGAATTGGAATATAGTTTCTGTAGCTAAAAATATTAAACATAAATTTAGTTATTCATGTTTCATCATGAATCCAAAATTAATCAATACCTTCAGAAAAGTGAGCAAATAACTTATTCATTTCATTGATTCAAAATTGTTTTTTTCTTGACATGCGACGACTTAGTGTGGCAACTTAGTGATAACACACACCTTGACTTCCCTTTGACTGGAGTCTTTTTTATCGACTTGGATCAAATGGATAAGACACCATCCATGAACTACATTTTCCCAGCTACCCATGTGGCTCGTTTCGTCTCTCGACACCTGTAACCTACAAAAGTAGAAAAATGGCTGCGAAATTGCCGGTTAACTGTGGAACAGGGCTGCATTCCGCAGCTAAAAGACAACCAACCATTAGTTTTGAATTTTTGTATGTACAAAGGATTATTCTGCAGACCAACCACTGCAACACAAATTATCATCATTTCCTGCAACTTTATAGGCTACCAAACAATAGAAATTGCATCATATATCCCCTCTGAATGCCTGATTCTTTTGAATCGAAGTTGTCCCTTCAGATTGACAATGGTGTGACCTGGCCTTTCTTAAGCATTGGAGGCAGTCATAGCGTTTGGTTGAATAGAAACTAGGCAACCAGACCCTGTCTACGATTAAAAGGTTAAAACAAAAGAATTAAGGCATCTACAAATCTTTCTTTATCCGTCAATTCAACCCAATAGATCACGGCATCCACCTTGGCATAATGAAGTATGGGTTACATACGGAAGGTATTTAAGTCATGAGGCATGGAAAGAGACATGATGGAGTGGCATAACGAAGTCTGAGTTAAAAATGGAACAACACAGCTGGACCTGATCCAATCTCTGCAACGTGGAAATAATTCAAGAGAAGAGTCGTGTGATTCTGGATTGTAATCAGCGATACACTGATGTACAGGTCACGTGGAGAGATTGTTAGTAAGAGGCATGGCGTAACAAAATTGAATGTCAGCACACAAGATTGAGGCATGGCGAAAACAAAAATGGAATGCCAGCACACAAGATTGAGGTGTGGCATAAACAAAAATGGAATGCCACACACAAGATTGAGGCGTGGCGTAAACAACAGACTGTTCATCAATTCAATTTCCATTTTTCTCTCTCGCAGCATGCAAAAATGGGCTTCAAAGAACTAAAAAATTCTCCCAAATCGCTGCAAATTGTTTAAAATGATTTATGGGTTATCTAATTGACCGTGTTTCCGAAAAAACCCATGTTTTATTTTTCCTAATTTCATCTTCATTTGGCCGGATTGTGCAATTGAAGTTTGACGTTTCTTTTGTGTTTTGCGTTTTTGTGGATTAACGTTTTTACTGTTCTGCATTTTTATGAATTGCTGCATTCGGTTTTCTGGTTTGATTTGCAATTTTCAGCACAGAGAAAGTAAATGAATAATGATCAGATATCAGACCTTTGTTTTATCCCAGCAATATACTAAAGAAATCATACTTCAAAACACATTTGTTTGGGTTTGCCATGTGCAACATTGCTTGCCTTGCGACAGAAGACGAAAATGAATCTTATGGTGTGGACATCACTGAACTATGCAAGGAGGGACGATTGGACCAAGTTTTGGACAGATTCCCATAAACTAACAATTACGTCTGTCTCTTGCAGTTCTGCATCGATGCCAGAAAATTTGCAGAGCCCAGATAGATTCATACCCATATGATTAATAAAGGATCCATCCTTGGCATTTTTATACAGAATCGCCTTTTTTTTTAATGAGTGTTGAATATTTTCACTAACATTGGCCTGCTGCTACTGATTACAAGAATCAGGCAAACAACTAGAGGAGGCTATTGCAGTTTTTTTTTTTTTTTGTAATGTTTTTGCAGGTTCGTTTCAAGGCCAAAGCTTGAACAGGAATGCAGATTTTCTATTGAGGCCATAGTGAAAACTAGGATTGGAGATAGCCATAGGTCTTTCCCCCCCTTTTTTTGTTCTTCTGAAATTGTGAAATTTTATAAAAATGATTAATGGTTTTCAATTTCAGGCAGCAAAGACTTCAAGGTAAATATGTTAAAAACAAGACTTTGACTGAGGTCTTAAGCTAGTCTTTTTATCGATTTGGGATGGGTGACTAGGGTATGATCCATGTCGGGACGATTCCGGAGATGCCCATGTGGTTGTTTTCTTCATTGGATGCCTGTAACTCGTTAAACCTTGGAAATAGCTGCAGAATTCACAGTTAACTGCGGAAAAGGGCTACATTCTGCAGCGAATTTGCAAAATCATATTAAAACAGGACACAGTGTTTTGAGGGTCACTACAAACCATAACCAGTGAATCTTGGACAGCAGAACCTATCAAAGCAGTTGGATTTTATTTTTTTTATTATTATTATTGAATCAAATGAAATGATGAAGTTTATTTTGTTCTTTTTTCTTTTTTTCTTTTTTAACATAAAAAATCTTTCCCTGATCCTACAGATCACACAAAGTGCAGGAGGAGAGCATAGTCAAGTTTTTTTTTTTTTTTTTAGATGTAAGAAATAAGGTCTCCTAATTACACTTCCTCGGCAACGATGCCAAAATGTCCAGTCAATTTAACGTTTTAAATTGCTCTACATAAATTATCAATCCGGGTATCATAAACTGATGAAGTGTAGTGCACCATATGTGCTTAGTTAACCCTTTTCTTACTTCTTTGTTTCATAATTTATGTTGTTTGGGGGGGTTTTGTTTCTTATGCTTAAGGAAATTAATCTGAGAAAGAAAAGCTATGCTTCTAGGTGAAATCTCTAAATGTTAATGGACAATTAAATCTAATGACTTATAATGTTAAAATCTAATTTCTAAAGAAAGACGAAAATGAAACAAATCAAAACTTTGAACAGTTAGATTAATCTAAGCCGGCAAAATGTCTATGAAATGAAAGCAAAAATGATAACAACTAAATGAAATCCATGAAAGCAAAAATAAAACTATTGCAATTAAACTAAAGGCAAAAATAAAACTTGAAACTGATTTTAAACTAATGATCAGCTAGTAATCTCATCAATAAACATAACACTTTGCCAATTAGCTTGAAAATCAGTCATCAACTAAAGGATCCGGAAATATTAGCTTATAGCATGAGAGAATGACATTAAACTATCTATCTCTACACTAATGAACAACAAGTAAACTCATTTATAAACATAACAGTTCGCCAATTAGCTTGAATTCATCAACTAAAGGCTCCGGAAATATTTGCTTATAACATGAGTGACTATATTAAGAAAGAAAAATCACTGAACAACAAGAAAATCTCATTCATAAACTCAATATTTTTCCAATTAGTCTGAGAATAAACCATCAGCTAAAAGCTCCGGAAATATTTGTTTATATCATGAGTGACTACACTAAGAAGGAAAAGGCATTAAACAACAAGAAATCTCATTCATAAACTCAATATTTCACCAATTAGTCTGAGAATAAACCATCAGCTAAAGGCTCTGGAAATATCCATTTATGTAATGAGTGATTAATCTAATAAGCAAATACAAGAAACATGTAAAGAAAAACTAATCTACTGCGTGCTCTCATGCTCCAATCACCAATTGGGAAATACTTCCTTGGACTATTTTGTTAAGCATAGATTACATAGTTAGATAAATCTACAATCAACCGGTTGAACACATTTGCATGAATTAAAATTGCATGAATGAAAAATCTAAACTATCAAACTTGAAAGCAATAAAATGGCATACTTGAATGAAATCAAGGCAAAACTATAAAACGAAATCTACTCTACCTTACATTCTAATATGTTCCATGACATCTACTTCACATTTCCTTCCATGTTGAAAACATCAAAGCTTTATTCAAATTCTTCAAAATTACAAAGTACAACAAAGCTCTCCAAAGCTTTCCAAAGCCATCAAGGAAAAACTACAAGCTCCAAGCTACAAAAGCTAAGACTAAAAAGCTAACAAATGAAGGAGAGAGATCTCCTATTTATACAAAAAGATGAGAAGTCATTTCATTAATAAGAGTCCATGAATCTCTCTTTCTACCTCTAGAGTCCTAATCAAAATAGGAAATGATAAGACACGTCTTCTTAGAGTTTCAATACAAATAGGAGATGTGACAGATATCCTCATGATCCCATGATCCTCTCCACTCAAATTCGAATTTGGACTTAGGGTGCCACATAAAGGTCTTATAGAAGCCTCCTTTTGACCTACACATGTCAACAATTTCAACCCACTTGTTAGGTATAAGCATATGCACATTATTTTCTATTTTTTAATCACAAATTCACTTAAAAAGGCTAAAAATTAATAAAATTTGGAAAAACATAAATGTGACCCAATGATAATGAAAGTGAAATGAATGTAGTGACATGGTAGTGAAATGGAGGTGATATAATGGACATAATAGTGAAAGTTTGATGGAAATGAATGACAATTTCGAGACCCAACAATGCTTTTCGTGGAAAAATATTAAGGAAAAACATGAAAAAATCACCCTCATAGGATGAGAAACATAACAACAACAAGATTGTGTTCACATTTTCTACAATGCTAGACCCTTTCCCTTCTTTCTGTCCTCCATGACTGAGGTCAAACTGTCGAGCTCTTGTGAGGTGGACTTGATTGCATGGAGAATCATCTTCTTCACCTCTAACTTGTCTTCTTTCGCCTTGTGATTCTTGGGCAGCAAGCAGAACTCTTCAGTCAACTAAATACATTGCTCTAAATTTTCAGGCGATACAAAATCCATGGAAACTTTAATACATGACTTGAGGTTTCGAACTTGATGAGGACACCCAGCTGGAATGAAGACTGCCTCGTAAAGATTTTGTTCGAATGTCTTGTTGATGCCTCGAAAATCGTTGCAACAACAATGGGGGATAACCACCTGGTCCAGACTTTAAAGGAGATATTTTTCCGTTTGGTGTGGTGGCTCCGACTGGTTTAATTAGGTCCAGTTACCTTCTCCCTATCGCTATTGGTTTATTATGTATTTTTAACTACCAATAGTCAGGGATATCAGATCATTTCTTCTTGCTGATCAAGTAAGAGAATGACCCTTAAGCTTATTTGGGTTCAACCAAGCCACAACTAAAATTTTGTTTTTTTGAGAAGAGGACTTAAAAGAATGTCGGACTTAGTCTAAATGCAAACTTATTCTTAGATGCAAACATAAATAAACTAATCTTAATCCTATTTTAATAGGCAGATATAGATTTAACCCAACCAAGAGCAAGATATTTAAAGTATTGGGATTTAAGTATGTTTTGTTTATAATGAATATCAAGTTAATAAAGTAGTTCAATTAACTAACATTATGGATACCAAAACACATCCTATTGAGACCTCTTAATTGAAATAATAAATCAACAACACTCAGGAAGTAATTCACAAAAATAATATTAATGATCAAATCATTAAATCCAATAATTAAACAATAATATGTGGAAATAGTTCACAACATATTACTATTTAATAAATCAGTTTTATAAGATAGATTTCTGAGTAAATAGTTGCTCAGAAATCAGAATTCAGCCCATAAGAGCAGAGATAAATAACAACGTAAAATAGAGACAAATTACCCATACCGACAAAAGCGCACAAATATGAAAGAAAATTGAAACATTCCTCTCATCAAAAATGAAATTAGCATTTAAAATAATAGTATTCGAAAGGTTTGGGTATTGGGTCCAACAATTTTGCAGAACTATCGACCATTCGTAACCTATTGCAATTTGCTATATCTCATCATATTACCGATATTAATATATATGGAGATTCAATAGTGATTTTTAACTGGATCAATAATGCTACTAAATGTCATTCATACACTCTCAGCAATATTCTACAAGAATCTCTCACTCTCAAAGCAACATTTAATCATTTCACTTGTGTTCATATTTACAGAGAACATAACTGCGCGGTTGACCAATTATCCAAAGAGGCATCGCTACTTCCCAGGGGAGAATGGCTAATGGTGGAATAGAATGAAGAAGAGGAGCACCGCTTCTACCACAGGCCATATATAGATCAGAGAGACCAGAGGGACAACAGTCCCGAACACTAACAGTTTTGGAGAATATACTCAGAAAAATGATTCTGGTTTTTTGAACTATGAACATATATTGTACTTTTGTATTGGAAAATAGGCTTGAACAGCCAGACTTATTATATATCTCAGCATAATTATCGATACCATCTGACACAACACCCTGCGCGGTGAATTTTGTATGAACTTCACAGTAATGCCAATGGCATCTGCTATATGTAATTTTCTAATATTAATGAAAGTTACTGATTTTTCCAGTGGAAAAAAATAGTATTCGAAATACCAATTTATTAAATCCATTTCTCCAGCTCAGGTCTCTAATAGTCCTTTACAATGCTTGAGCTTCTGCTTTCAAAACCAAAGCTACAATAGTGCAAACTCTATTCATTATACATAACTCAGAATGTAGAAGAAAAATCTCAATAATCCCCAGATCTGAGATTCCACTCCTCCCACCTACAACTCTAAAATCCCTATTACAAAAGTGCTTTTAGAATTCTAGAATTGTAGAGGAGAGCAACTCCTTATTACATTCTGCAATCTGCTATTTATAATATTTGCAAATGAATTCTTGAGAGGAAAGCTTGTTGAAGAGAAATCTGTCCAATCCAATTTTATTTGCTCAAAATTTCAATGTTTAATTGCTAGAGCATTCTCATTGATTGAGATATTTTTCTCCATATCTCTTCTACTGTTCTCCTGCAAGAAGAAATCAAAATAAATTAAAATACAACAATAAAATCAAAATGTTATTGTTGGCATTTAAAACAAATCTAATCAAATACAATTAAATAAATAATTGAAAATAAACTGTAAGCTTTTTATTGATGTCTGGGATGGTTTGATTGGCCAAAGATATCATTGACGAATAGATCTGCATTTAGAAGAAGCTTGGACAAATGAAAATGCAGAAAATAAAACTCAGAAAATTGATTTTGTTTAAAATTCGTAGCTTGATCTTCTGCTTGATTTTTGACCCAATAAATGACCAAATCTGTTAGTGAAACCTCTTCAAAAATGTTTTCCTTAATTTTATCTTTCCAATGAGCCGTCTTGGGCCTCATTTGGCCAAGTAAAACTCATTCTATGAGCTTTCAAAGTTGATGAGTCAAATCTGGCACAATTCTGGAATTTCTGTTGCTAGGCTAAAAATCAAAATTTTCAATTAAAAATTTAATCCTAAATTAGAATTCTAACTAATTAATAATTAATTCTAATTTAATTGTTGATTATGAAATTACATTTTTATAAACTATTTATTAATCCTAACCTAACTAATTAATCCTAAATAATAATAAATAATTAAATTTATAATATTAAATTAATTAATTAATTAAAATTTTAATATATTAATTTTAATTACTATTTTAAATTATTAAATTATCCTATACTACCTATTTCATAACTACCCTACCACTCATTCACTCACGGATGAGTGTTGAGTTGAAAAATAAAACAAAGCTTATACGAGACTTAAGCTAAATGCCTTATGCCCCTTTGCTTTTTGCTCTTCACGATCGACGATCGGGGATATGAGGGGTATCAGCAATCGGCAAATTGGGAGGTCAGGGTTTCAGAGATCAAGGGTATGGAATGGTATGTGTCGATATAAATCCCCGATCCGATCCGAATCAAATTTTTTTATTATTATTTATATATTTTATGCATTAAATTTTAATTTAATTAAATTAATTTAAATATTTTAATTATATAAATTAATTTAAAATTTAACATTAATTTCTAAACTACAACCACTTGGAAAATAAAAATAAAATAAACTACAGCCACTTTGAAACTCTGGGTTTTCGAGATTAGTAATCAATTTGGAAATTGGAGTAAATTACTAAAATCTCGTTGCTTCATGATTTGGCTATATAAGTAAAAATGAAAAAATGTTCGTAAGAACTAACTAGGGGTTAATATTTAAAATAAATGCATTATTGTACTAATTTATTTACAAAATGCAATATTGTACATTTTATGCGTTTTAACCCAGGCTAGATAAATGATTAGACTTCAAAGGAGTGTCGTTTACAAACCAGTTGACTAAATGAGGCAAAACAAGCGTCAATGGAAAGCTTATAAAAAATCAGTTTTAACAAAGCAATCAAAACAAAAATCCAAAGAAAATGAAAAATTAACAAACACGTAGGATAATCAACTAAATAAAAATCCTAAAAGGTGTTTAGCCAAAATTTTATAGAAATGGTCCCCATTATTTGAAGTGAACAAATCAATAATGGGGGGGTTGTGTTTTTACCACAACAATGGTGACACACGAGAAAAGAACCAGTTATCTCTGTTTGGTAAGATTTTTCTAAAATTAGAGTAAAAATAATTAAAGAAGAGAAAATTATTTTTGGATTGCTTGACTAGGTTCATTAATTTGAATAAAAGCAAGAATCATCTAACTATAATTTTTATTAAAATTCCTCATAAATTAAAATATTTCAAAACTCTATATCAGTCTTTAATTAGTTGTAGAGATAAAGCATGGGTCACTTTATAGTGTAGCGTTTAAAATATACTCATTTGTCACGGGTAGAGCCACTGCTGCGAGCAAACATCTATAGTCTCGACAGGGTTACCTTTTAATCATCAATGATTCAGAATCCCATCTCTTTAATAATTATTAACCTAAAGATAAATCTGTTTATATATGTTTATTTTTTATTTTTATTTTTCAATTCTTAAAAGCCATTTTTCTGGTTTGGTAGCCATATAGTTGACAATGCCATTCACTGGTTATAATTAGACTGAACAAGCTGGCTCGTGATGAGACACCTTGTCTTATAATTGTTTGCAATCATAAGCCATTACCCTGGTTTGTTTAGCAGTGTTGGTAACGTCAGCCTATTTTTCCCCTATGATAATGGTAAGCAGGCTCATGATGAGACCTCTTATTTTTTAAGTTTAAATATATTTCTGGATTATACTCTAGAAAAATAAGACTCTTTGAGACGGGGAGAATCATTGACTCCTTAAGAGTTAAGAATGACAATTTTAGAGTTAACGGTGCTTTGCTATAAAGTGTCTTTACTTGGTTAAAAATAACCTTTCTTGACTGATAATAGAACTTTGAAAGATCTTACTAAAATATTGAAATCTCAAAATGATTACAATTTTGATGAAAAATAAATTTCTCAGATTTTATGATACTTTGTCAACTTCTCTAAATTGGTAATCTATTCCTTAAACATGTCTACCTTTATAATGAGAAAAACAAACTTTACCAAGAGATTTAAGAAAAAGCTAATAAGTGACTATTAACTATTTTTCCTTATGTATGCCGACCATAGTTAGGTAACGAGAAAGTCTTCCATATAAATCATGACAAAATCACCAAAATCAAAATTGAAAACCAAAGGAAAAAGAATTCTTATGCTAAAATGAGAAAGAAATCAACAAACAAAAATAGAAATGAAGAGATTCGAAAAGTGAAAGGAAAATCCAAGTTTTGAAATACAAACTCTAACAAGAATGTTTATACCATTGTCTCAACAATATGAAGAAAAAAAGAAAATAATCGTGTAATTATTTTTTCTTATATCGAGATTCAGTAAAATCATACCTTGTGGGGTTGTAAATGTTTCAGGCTTTAGATAGTAGTGACGATAAAATTCAGCCACAATGAAAACTCTTTGTCTGATATCAATCTTCTTGTTTTGAAGCATCATTTTAATCATTTTCTAATAAAAAGAATGCTTAAAGAAACAAACTAAAGGTTCAGAAACTCCCTAGTGTAGCTATTTCGATGAAGATTATCGTTGCTTATTGAAATAAATCCAGGAGGAGTATAGGACTTCAAAAATATGATCCGACAGAGGATTGAAAGCTTCAAATGGAGAACTGCAAAAAAGATTTTTATATCAGCATAATTGAAAAACAAAAATGAAACTAAAGTAACGAAATGGAAATTAATGAAAGTGGGTATATGAATCTTACCATTGGATAATTGCTTTCGATCTTACCTGAAAGTTATCAGTTTCTCCAATACTAACTGACTTTTTCTTTTAGTTAACATTAAAAACATGAAGAAGTCAAACTAACCAAAATCCTATAACCCAAAATCATTATTTATTTTATTTAAACTAAAGCAAGCAGTAAAATGTAAAAATGGAATGCTTTGTGTTTAAGGGAATTGAAATTAATACAAATGCATCAGAAGTGAGAACAAGAATTTGCAGTAATGAATGTTCTCAACATATTATAAGTTTCATATAAACTCCATAATTTTATAAATTGTCTAGAATCAAGACCAAATCAAAGATAATAAAATTTAAGTATGAAGATAGAGAGGTCTTGAATTCCATATTTAGTTATGGAATTATATATTTAAAACTGAAATATATGAGAAATCGAAATGATTTAAATATGCTGCAGATTGGTTATTAACTGCTTTCTTACCATAGTGGTTACCCAAACTAGCTTTTGAAATAACACATCGCCGTATCGGATGATTCACATCACATGTTTTTTCACCATGTTTTAAGTTTAGTTTGCTAGACTTGACCTTTATTGCTATGCCAAATATTGATTAAATGTTAATTGCTTAGAGACATGCATTGGAAGCTATCGCATCGGAGGTTGCAATGGCAAATTGCCGATATGAAAACATGCAATGAGAAAATGTGCGATGAGATGGAGCGATCGCATCATTGAAGAAATATTATATCGGGGATCGGGGAATATTTACATTGTGTGTCCCAGATCGGACAACACACATCGCAGATTCGAAATTGTGATGTGAGCATAAATAAAAATGCGATGAAGCGATTGCAATATTGGCGATGCGATGGATGATGTGGCTAATCGGCAATCGACGATCTTAAGCACATGAGGTAACAATTCTTGATATGTCGATATGCGATGAAGAGTGGACCCGATAACTTTATGATGAAAATTTAGTAACATATCGGATCCGAGACATCGGCCCTTTAAAATTATGCCCCTACTTTTATTGCGATTGAATGGATGCGATATTTTATAAACTTGATTTTAATTTCATATCGAATCCGTAATTATGTGGTCATCACAATATCGGTAAAGTCGTTTATCGGAGATTGAGGATTCATGATAATGGAAGTATATTCAACTGCAAACTTCCGATATGCGAAATGCGATATGACATATGAGCGAGGTAATAAATCAGAGATCTTTTATAAACAGTTTGTAATAAAAAATGCTAAAAGCTACTTCCCATGAAATATTTCACTACAAATGGTTGTGAAGTGGATGATGTGATATCAGAATGAAATTATTGACGAAGATGAGCAAGATGGTAGTATTGTGAATATTTTCATTGAAGTATCAGCGATATGAAAATCAAGTTGAATCCTATGATATTTCTTGAAATTTCAATTAGGTTTTCTGATGGTTGAAAGAAAAGTTAAAAATGCTCAAATTCTAATGAATCACAAAATAAAATTTCCCTGAACTTGTTGCAAATTTCGAATGGGTTTGCTACTTACTTCATGTTTTGAAAACAAATGAAAACCTGCAAATAAAACACAATAAGAATAAAAAATAAACTAAAGAAAAGAGAAACTAATAATATATGAAAATGAACTTATAAATGCGTACCTGGAAGGACACTGTCTGTAGATTTTACCTCATGAATCTTCACATTTTTCCTTTGATTTATCAAAATTCTGACTTTGTTTAAAATCATCTCATTATTTATTCTAAATTGGAGTGAGCAATCAACCTAAATAAAATATTTTTATTCATGTTCAGGAAATCTGGAACTCATAACATTCACCAGAAATAAATATGAAAATAGGGTCTCATTTTGAATTGAAACAACAAATTATTACCTCTGCTTATTCTAAATAACTTGAGAAGAATCTATATTGTTATCGTGACTATTCAATAATGCCTTTAGTGATTAAATATGATGCATATTGCAACTAAAGATCAGAATGGGATAAAGCCATTAATTTTGGAAGAATATCAACATAGATTTAGATGTGTGCGAGGTGTATACTCTATTAAATTCTGTTAATATATTATTCGAAATAGGCAGAGATATATTCATGGGTAGAGGTATTGTTGTAAGAAATTTTTGATTTAAAAAATGGGAAGTAAAAATTAAAAATTTTCTGATTAGAGGGAAATATTTCCATGAACATGTATGAGAAGGCCTGATTCCTTTGTTTTATTTTTAATTTTTTTTTTTTAATCTACAAAACTGTTGAAAACAAATTAACTACATAAAACAAACAAACAAAATTAATTCTACTCCTATTCTAACCATATACATGAAAATGACTAGGTATAGTCATATTTTCAATGTAATCATTTTCTGATTTTAATTCCTACATGTATGTACAATTCAAATGTTAGTAATAAAAATACAAATCTAACTAAACCGAGGAAGATAAATTTGTAAATAGAATTCACAGTTATTGTCAGCAACTTAATTAAAATCTCATTCTCTTGAAATTTCCTTTCCAATTGAATACCAATTGGATCATAGAAATATGGATGGATTTCTATTAAGGATTGGGAAATGTTCAAAAGAAGAAATAATATGCTAGATTGTGGATATGAGCTTTTAGATTCAAAGGCCTAGAAGAAATTGTTAGTGTTATGTGTAAATGTTAAGGTATTGACAATCTTCCATGAAGGAAAACTTTCCAAATATTTTTCAAATGAATTAATGAAAAATGGAATGAAATATTTCAAATAAAATGGAAAATTATTAATTAAATTGGATTGCTGATCAGATTGTAAAAATACATTCTCTTGTTGATATTACCTTTGAGAAGATAGAAGCTTTTGATAAAACATTAGTATTGATTGAAATTGAAATTGAAATAGCTTTTGATGCTCTTGATTATAATATAAAACTTCAATTTTCCAACAGGGCAATACATCAATTGAATATTTGGTAGTAAAGTGCTCAATATGCCAGTGTAAAGTGTCAAAAATCTGAAAAATAAAATTAGAAATAAAATCTGATTTTAAACAGAAGAAGTGAGGAAACAAAAATAAAATGAAATCACTATTGTTACAACTAATATTATAGCATAATTGGGATCATTTTGAAATAATTTATTTTTCACAAGGATTGGTCAGAATTATGGAATTTGAGTAATTGCCAATTCCAAATTGTGAATTAGAAAACAAATTATGATTATGAGTAGGAATGAGAGTTTGATCATGATATAAATCATAAATTGGAATGTTTTATTGAATAGTGAAATCATGAAGATAATTTGCTGCTCTAGAATTAAGATTAGTTGGAATAATTTCTAAATTGAAAGGTTCCTCATTCTCATATGTTATTTGAATTTTATCATGAGGATTCTCTTGAGAAGAATAGAAATGAACATCCTCAATGTCAGAATAATTATCATAAATGACTTCACAAGATTTTCTAGAATTCCCTTCAATCTCATCCAATATATCAAAACAAGGAGGAATAAAAATTTCATGTTCATTAATGGCAAAAGAATGATCAATAATTGTTTCTCTATCTTGATAAAAACTTATTGGTAATTTATTTAGATCATCCTCTTTATTTTCTAAAATATCATTAATAGCAAGAACGGAAAAATCACCATCATTAAAAATATCAGGATAAAGGGAAATATGCGAATCTGAAATAATGCAATTAAAAATGTCTATGTTTGAAAACTCTTGTACATTATGTTCATTGTAAATTTCATATTGTAGATCATTCTTTTGTGTACTCATGCTTTCTTGAAGAAGGCTGCTTGGCTACTCTGATTTCGACATTTTTTCATCATGGAGAAATTCAGAAATTTGTACAGTAGTTTGCATGCTATTATTTACTTTGATCGCTGATTGTACTTGCTGATTTGCGATCTAATTTTCAAAATTCACCATAGAGTAACTTTCAGATTCCAATGCAACTCTTTCTCCAAAATCACTACTGTTGTCTTCTTGCATTTAATTAGAAATATTTTCCAGGCTTTGTGAAACCATTTCATCACAATTTATTTGCACATCCAAATTGGGATTCTCATTTATATTGGAAAGGGATGAAACAAAACTTGAACTAATTTCATATGGATTGGGAATGGGAGAAAGAGAGCAAATATGTTCAAACCAATTCAAATGAAATCGAATATTGAAATCTCTAACAAATTCATTTTGAAATCTTCGCAAATATTCAATTTCATTACATACCTGTTCATAATCATAACTGTCAAATTTAAAAATGAAAAATTGTAACAAATTGATCCCAGCAATGGATTAAGGCAACCGGAAGAGTTCTACACCAGTTTCTGACTTTTGCCGCTAATGTGAGAGTTAAAATTCTGCATAAAATGCCTTCATCAATTCCTTGAAAATCATAATTTGAAACATTTTAAATAAATTGAAATATATGATTAAAAGCAGAAAAATTTCTCTTACCATTAAACTTAACCTGAGACAAGAGTCTTACCACTTCGGGTGGAGTATTGGAAGATGCACATCCATGGATACAACTCCAAATTGGAAGTTTAAGAGGAGCCATTGTAATTAAATAAAATGTTAAAATTGAAAAGACTCCAATAGAAAAAAAGTCTCAGGCCCTCCTTCTAGCGCCAAAAATGTTGATGCCTCGAAAATTGCTGCAACAACAATGGGGGATAACCATTCGGTCCGGACCTTAAATCAGCTCCTTTTCCGTTTGGTGTGGTGGCTCCGACTGGTTTAACTAGGTCTAGTTACCTTCTCCCTATCGCTATTGGTTTATTATGTATCTTTAACTACCAATAGACAAGGATACCAGATTATTTCTTCTTGCTGATCAGGCAAGAGAATGACCACAAGCTGATTTGGGTTTAGCCAAGCCACAACTAAAATTTTGTCTCTTTGAGAAGAGGACTTAAAAGAATGTAGAACTTAGTCTAAATGCAAACTTATTCTAATATGAAAGCAAAAATAAACTAATCTTAATCCTATCTTAATTAGGCAGATATAGATTTAACCCAACCAAGAGCAAGATATTTAAAGTATTGAGATTTAAATATGTCTTGTTTATAAGAAATATCAAGTTAATGAAGTAGTTCAATTAACTGACATTATGGATACGAAAACACATCCTATTGAGACCTCTTTATTGAAATAATAAAACAACAACACTCAGGAAGTAATTCACAAAAATGATATTGATTATCAAATCAGTAAATCCAATAATTAAACAATAATATGTGAAAATAGTTCACAATACATTACTATTTAGTAAATCAGTTTTATAAGACAGATTTCTGAGTAAATAGTTACTCAAAAATCAGAATTCAGCCCATAAGAGCAAAGATAAATAACAACATAAAATAGAGACAAATTACCCATATCGACAAAAGTGCACAAATATGAAAGTAAATTGAGACATTCCTGTCATCAAAAATGAAATTAACATTTAAAATAATAGTATTTGAAATACCAATTTATTAAATCCATTTCTCGAGCTCCGGTCTCTAATAGTCCTTTACAATGCTTGAGCTTCTGCTTTCAAAACCAGAGCTACAATAGTGCAACTCTATTCATTATACATAACTTAGAATGTAGAAGAAAAACCTCAATATCCCCAGATCTGAGATTCCACTCCTCCCACCTAAAATTCTAAATCCCTATTACAAAAGTGCTTTTAGAATTCCAGAATTGCAGAGGAGAGCAGCCCCTTATTACATTATGCAATCTGCTATTTATAATATTTGCAAAGGAATTTTTGAGAGGAAAGTTTGTTGAAAAGAAATCTGTCCAATCCAATTTTATTTGCTCAAAATTTCAATGTTTAATAGCTGGAGTATTCTCATTAATTGAGATATTTTTCTCCATATCTCTTCTACTATTTTTCTGCAAGAAGAAATCAAAATAAATTAAAATACAACAATAAAATCAAAATGTCATTGCTGGTATTTAAAACAAATCCAATCAAATACAATTAAATAAATAATTGAAAATAAAATGTAAGCTTTCTATTGATGCCTGAGATGGTTTGATTGGCCAAGGATATTATTGACGAATAGATCTGCCTTTAGAAGAGGCTTTGACAAATGAAAACGCAGAGAATAAAACTCAGAAAATTAAAATTCGTAGCTTGATATTCTACTTGATTTTTGGCCTAATAAATGACCAAATCTGTTAGTGAAACCTCCTTAAAAATGTTCTCCTTGATTTTATCTTTCCAATGAGCCGTCTTGGGTCTCATTTGGCCAAGTAAAACTCATTTTATAAGCTTCCAAAATTAATGAGTCAAATCTGACACAATTTTGGAATTTCTGTAGCTAAGTTAAAAATCAGAATTTTCAATTAAAAATTTAATCCTAAATTAGAATTCTTATTAACTAATAATTAATTCTAATTTAATTATTAATTATGAATTAAATTAATTATTTAATAAACTATTTATTAATCTAACAAACTTTTAATCTAATAATAATTAAATTTAATTCAATTAAATTTATATAGTTGAATAATTAATTTAATTAAAATTTAATATATTAAATTTTAATTAACTATTTTTAATACTAAAATTATCCTATACTATCTATTTCATAACTACCCTACCACTCATTCACTCACGTATGAGTGTTGAGTTGAAAAATAAAACAAAGCTTATACGAGACTTAAGCTAAATGCCTTATGCCCCTTTACTTTTTTCTCTTCACGATCGGCGATCAAGGATATGAGGGGTATCCGCAATAGGCAAATCGGGAGGTCTGGGTTTCAGAGATCAAGGGTATGGAATGGTAAGTGCCGATATAAATCTCCGATCCGATCCGAATTAATTTATTATTATTATTATTTATATATTTTATGCATTAAATTTTATTTTAATTAAATTAATTATTATTTATATATTAATTAATTTAATTAATTTAGAATTTAACATTAATTTCTAAATTACAGCCTTTCGAAATTTTGGGTTTTCAAAATTAATAATCAATTTGGAAATTGGAGTAAATTACTAAAATCCTGTTGCTTCATAATTTGGCTGTATAAGTAAAAATGAAAAAATGTTAGTAAGAACTAACTAGGGGTTATTTAAAATAAATGCATTATTGAATTAATGTATTTACAAAATGCAATATTGTATATTTTATGCATTTTAACCTAGGCTAGATAAATGATTAGACTTCAAAGGAGTGTCGTTTACAAACCAGTTGACCAAATGAGGCAAAACAAGCGTCAATGGGAAGCTTATAAAAAATCAATTTTAACAAAGCAATCAAAACAAGAATCCAAAGAAAATGAAAAATTAACAAACATGTAGGATAATCAACTAAATAAAAATCCCAAAAGGTGTTTAGCCAAAATTTTATAGAAAGGGTCCCCATTATTTGAAGTGAACAAATCAATAATGGGGGGGTTGTGTTTTTACCACAACATGTCCATGCCTCTATTCCATATTCTTCTTTCAGTTTCCCCTTATGATACTCATTCAGGTAAATAGTTTGATCATGAATTGGATGAGTAACCTGTGTAAGATGCTTATTTTCAAGGTGCCTGAATTCCCCCTTGTGTTTCACCAAATAATCTTGTAACTTGGGTATATCCTCTCTCCGAAAAATATCCCAAAGAGCACCTTCAAATTCAGAGTCTTTGTTTTCAATCCTCCCTCTGGCAGCCCATCACTTATTCTATATTTTTCTCTCAATTTATCTATTGCTTTTTGTTTGGAATTTGTGAATTTGACTTTGGCTGTATGTGTTATAATATTGACATCATCGTCCACATCCAAGTGTAGCTTAGTGACTGAATCCCCTCTAATATGCTCTTCCTTGGTACCATAGGCTATGTAAGTTTTAGGATCCAAATCAGGTTTCAAGGAGTGCTTTGGAAGCTTTGTGGGAAGATTTAGAATCCCAGATTTAGGATGGGTGTACTCCTTGAAAGGTAAGGCGCTCATAAATTCAGCACAATATGTTAGTAGACGCTCTTCGAATGAATTTTCTGGAGGCCAATCCTTTGGTAGATGATCTTCGATTGAATTTTCTGGAGGCCAATTCTTCAACTTATAAAACTGGGGCCAACCATCACGGTGGTATATCTCCCTTACATAATATGCAAAAAAATGACGAATATTGATCTCAATCCACTTCCAATCCATGGAATCAAGAACTTCCACTTCTAGCTCCTTTGGAAGGGCTTTTCTAGTATGCTTTGAATTCTTGGCTCTGGTAATCTTGAAAGCCCGCCACATGAACATTGGATCCAAACTCAGACCAGTATTATCTAAAACATTTCTGACAATCACAAACTCACCTCTTCTCCAATGTTTCTGAAAATGTTCAAGAGTCTCACTCTCGACATCTTGAACAATTGGACAATACAAATAGTTGTCGTTGCCATCCTGCTTGTTAGCAGCTTTTCTTAGCTTATCAGAATGCTCAAAATCAGGCTTGAAGCACAGAGAACATGATTGTGAATCTCTTGATGCCATTGGAAACTCACAATCCATAGAAACTCTGTTCTATTTTCTCTATGTTTGTAACCCAATTTTGCCCAAATATGGTGCACTTTAATTCTAACAATTTCTTTGCACAACGAAGACATGGGATTGAATGATCAACATTAGCTTTAAATTTAGACAATGGTAATACATAATCAAACTCACTGATCTTTTTAGAATTCTCATCAACTATCCTCTTTGTTGAATCACCTCTAGGCCGTTTCTCTTCCCCAAGCTCACGACAACAAGAAAGACAAAGATCATACTCACAATCATCACAACTTCTGTGGAAACTTACGATAGATGTGTGGCACAAAAATGATGATCATCTACCTTCACATTAGACACTCGAATCTCCAGGTCTTCTGCAGGTTTTTTCTGAATTTTGGCCTCCCCCTCCAGTTCCAGCATTTGCTCACCATGTATTTTGGTGACCAAATGTTCATTCCATGGTCACTCGGAGAAGAATGCGGAGCTTTGAATCTAGCGAATTTACCATGGATGGATACGGTGGCAGGTGTAAGTGGCGGTGTGGCATGTGTATTTTTGGGAGTGTGGCAAGTGTATTTTTGGGAGCTCCTGGCGGTGTGGCATGTGTATTTTGGGAGGTGGCAGGTGTATTTTTGGCGGCACGTGTATTTTCTCCTGCCATGCTCCACCATAGGCGACCAAAACTAACTTTAGGTAAGATTAACTAAGTACAATCGAAAATCAGAGAGAATCAAACTTTGGGTAAAAGTAACGCAGGCAATTGCAGAGTTTGGATAAAATCAACAAACCGAATCGAAAAAGAGTAACTCTGCAATAAGGCCTCAATCTGAATATCCAATAAAAAAATTGGGAAAATTAATTGAATAATTTGAATTATCAGTTTTTGCTTAAGACTTTGGTTAAAACACTAAATGGCATTTGATATTTAAAAAATCAAACAAAATTAATTCAAATTCAACACGATATCGATCGCTATATACCTACTACTATCGGTAGGTATAATAAGTGTGTAAATTAAATATTAAATCAAATAATATTTATTCGTGGAAACACCATGTTTATTTGTGATTGACTTGCAAGGCATTTGGACCACCTTGCTTTATTTTTTAACTAGAGTAATGACCAAAATGATAACACCTAGAAATAAACTAATAAATTATACGGGCGAGCTTGTGAAACCACTTGGAAAAATAAAAGGCTAATAGAAACATGGGTGGAAACTCTATTTTTTTATTTTATTTTATTTATTTTTTTAAATCAATTGGTTGAAGTAATTTTATTGATAACAAAGATATTACAGTGAAAGATCTTCGTTTATATATATATATATATATATATATATTTTAATTTGTTTAAGTAATTTTATTGATAACAAAGATATTACAGTGAGAGCTCTTTGTTCTATAAACATTTCTCAAGTAAAGTGAGTCCATCATATTAAGTTTATAGAGTAGAGTATTATTGACAAATTTTACAAAAGTGACTAAAAGTGAGTCTACTATATCATATACATAAGGTAAAACAGCATTGAGAAAATTTATAAAAAATGACTACCTCACAACATTTCGAACCTAACAACATTTCGAGAAGACTATGTTTTATAGACTCCATAAAAACCAAAATGAATATCAATGATAAAAAAAATAAAAACCATAAAAAATAATAAGATTAAGTAGTAACTCCACCTCCTACTAAGATCTATAAAGGAGACTTTACTTATTAGAGCTAAAAATATATGAAAGAGACTTTATTTATTGGAGTTATATCACATACAAAATGAAGGCTGCTTCCATATCAAAAGAGGTAAAGGATCAAAATTCATCAATAACAGCTTGTGAAAATCAAACCCAAAACTTTACTTGAAAAATATTAAACAATTTGTAAAATAATTATTCAATTTTATAATATTGATTAAATAATTTATCATATCAAATTACAATAATTTATAAAATATTTAATATTTTATAATTTTAATGTAATATTTTTAATTTCCAAAAATCTATCTTTGAAACCGTTTTAATTTATAGAGGAAAATAATTTTGGCTTCACATTGATGACTATGCTCACCTCTATGAGGTAGCTAGAATACGGTTGATCCTTATTCATATTCAACTGAATTGAAGTAAATTTATTTATTTTAAAAATATCAATCGGAACTGTTTTGGAAATAAATCATATATATTAATAATAAAAAATGTTATTAATGGAAAAAGGTGTTGTCTAACAAGGCAACAAATTCGTTTGAATGATAAAAAGTCGCTAGAATCCAACGTTTTTTTAATTAAAATATTTGACAGTTTGAGTGCTTGAATCTTGTTTTTGATGGTGGAAATGGATTCAACACAATCAAAAACCTTCGGGGAACCCAAAATCTTGAAACTTGACAGCTGTAACCCAAATTTCCTAAATTTTTTATCGGATATTATCAAAATCTTGTCGAATTTCCATTATTTTTTCTGGCAAATTTGAAGCTTCGTTATACCATGCGATGAAAAATATAATCATATTTACCTCCAAGGTTCTCTCGCATCGCATTTCACTCCATAATCATTGTATGAGATGAATAACATTTTTGAAACATCACTTTCAGGATTCGCTACCTTAGCCAACAACAATATTCTCTTCATATTCTCACTTTCATATGTGCACAACAACTCCAATGATATCAGTGTTTCAAGACTTGGCAACTCTTTGGCTGAATAATACCATGTCATGTATGGATCTTGAAGCTTTGAAAGGCCACCAAACCTGAGTATTTTCTTTAATATACAACAATCTTGTAGGTAAAGTGATGTTAGTGTTGTTGGTAATGCTTCAACCTTACAATCTCAACACATAGAGGTTTCCTCTTGTTAAAACAAGTCTTGGCTATTAGGAAATTTGAAAGTCACCCAAAAACAATGGTACGCGAATTAAAGGACATCCCAAGAGGCTTGAACAAACATTGATTACATCTAACAACAACTCCTTGGAAGATCCCAAGAAAAAGATGAACTAGTCTAGGCATGCTCATTTTTCATAGGATAATACATAAAATTGAAGAATCCAGAATGAAGGAAGAGAATCTCCCAAGACAAGGACTATTCATAAAGGATCCTCAAGTAGCGATAAAGATGATGTTGGAAATCAGCAAATAAAAATGGCTCCTCCAAGGATTTTTGTAACAACGTTGGTGAAAATTCCATGTAATAAAAGTTAATAAAGGAAAAATAATAACCACGGTTGATGGCACACTTATTCCAAGCTGAGTAGTGGGCAAGACATCCTAATGTGGGTGTTCATTTGGTTATTATGGCTAAGGATATTGGCAAAAGAAATGGAAAAGCCTTTCGAAAGAAAAGATGACATTTTTGGCACATTTATTTACGAAAATAATGGAAATTAGGAGAAAAGGAAGGTGAAAGGTCACAAGTTGCATGTGAGGAGGAAAATGAAGAAAATAGAGGCCACATTAATAAAAAGACTTTTGAGGATTAGTTAGTACCTTTTGTCAGTTCAGTTTTAAATATCTCTCATTATTCTCTCTCTCCCTCTCTCACTCTTGGACATAGATTTTTCTTGGAGCACTTTGGTATTGGATCAAGAAAGGAAAAGAAGGAAAGATGAAGGAAGGAGCAAGGAAGGAGGAGAAGGATCAAGTAGCTACAACAGGATTCTTTGCAGTTATCGATTTGCATGTGTGTTTTCCTTGCTATATTTGGCATGCATGTTATTGTATGTGGTTCTTTGTTGATATGGCATGGGTTTTTCCAGGTGTGACAATATTTTCAGCCTAGCCTTTCCATTTTCTAATAGCCATGGTGTGATGGGGTTCTCATGTTTTTGTTAGCTAGATTGTTAGATGGATTCGAAGCTGAGTGAAGTGGATCTCCAAATGATAGGAAGCATGGCCTAGTAACCCCTGAACCAGATTGTGGGTTGTGGTAAAGCCATATATTGTGTTGCCTCGGTGGGACTAAGAATCCTCGACTCATGAATGGTGGGATATACGATAAAGCATAGAGGTGGTTTCCCTTGATTAGGCCTAGGAATCCTTGCTAGTGAATGGTCGGATATACGGTAAATCCTAGAGGGTGGTGTCTTGGTTTAGGGCCTAGTGATCCTTGGATCGAACTGTGGATTACGGTAAATCTTGAGAGACTAGAAGATAGGAAAAATTCCTCACAGTGTAAGTGGATAAATCTGGTGGCATCCATGCCTGTTTTGGCCAAGGTATCTGGTTGAGATCATGGTAAAGCCTGTTATTACATGTTTATTGTGTTGGCCTAGTGATTCGATGTGGATTACGGTAAATTCTGGTTTCTATTGATGAGGGTGAGGCGGTTTAGCCTCTAGATGCCTTGGTTGGTTCTTTTGGTTTGAGTCCCACATTAATGCTTGGAATATGGAATGAGGGTGAATGATTAATGAGAGAATTGGCTCATCCATTCTATGGTCGGATGGAACGTGGTATCCCCATCCCGGGCTGGATTTTGCATTCAATAATAAGAGGTCCTTTCCTTGATAGCTTATGTATAAATTTATTGGTTTATATGTGGATTCTATGGCTCATGTATCCTTGATATTTCTGTTGTTATTATGTTGGTTATAAGCATGTATTATGACAGTGATGATGTATGGCTCTCCTCATGTTTTGAATTGTAAATGAATGAACAATGTATATATGACCTAATATATGATAATGCAGCTAATGATATAAGAGAACAATGCTTCTTTGCGATTTTCAAATAATTATGAGATCCCTATGCTCAGATATGTTGTTTACACCTATAGATTACATATTTGTGACATGTTTGACGAAATGTTTGTTATGTCTAGTAGGGGTCGAGTCAATCTATTATTCAAGTAATTGCATTTGTATCATTATTCCATTGTTATTTTTCTGTTTTAAAGGTGTCATTGAGTTATGGGCAGTGGCCTGGGATCTGGGCCTGAAAAAGTGGCTCAAATCCCAGGGATACAGGCACAACATTGGGTAGACAAGTCCCTGGATGCTAGCATACCATGTTGTGGGAGCGTCCAAAGCCTTCTTGATGCATGCATTCCAATATTAAAGGAGCGTTTGGGATTTTAATGGTCTAAAACATCAGTTGGTCTCAGGTGCTGGTTACCTGAGTGGTTGGGTTGGCTCCTGGGATTTCTGTTGCTAATGTAGAGGGTCTGTCTGATGATTTTATGTCTATTCCACTTCCTTAAGGTCACCTAGGAGGTTGAATCCCATCATAGTGGCCTCTCGTCGTATGTTTAACTCAGTTAGATGGTTATTTGGGTAGATGTGGGAGGAGGGTGTTATACAGTGGTATCAAAGCATGGTTCACCCCTTGGACTAGATGGGCGGTGTGTGTCGGTCATGCATTCATGTCGGTTGCATGCGCGTTATTCATCGTTGTGGTCTATATGCTTATTGCATATGCATGGTGTTGGTCATGGTTGTAGTGATGTCACCATGTGAAAGACGATGTTGTTGTTGTGAAGTGTGTCATCATGAGTGTATGATTGGTTACATGTTGTTTATGGTTGCGTATTGTTAGTGTACATTTCTATGGCTGTTGTTGCCACGCATGAGGTCATGGTATGTGTAGTTGATATGGTCATGCATTGATGACTGGACTCTAGCTATAATTATGGTTGTGGTTATGTGCTTATGTATTATATGTATATATGATGTCATGATTATGCTATACATGTATTACGCTTATTTGGATGATCTTGAAGATGATATATCCTCCTCGAATTTTGCTAAGGTATGTTGGTTTATTGTGATTTGGTTTAGTTGACATAGTATTCCTTGTAGGAAAGAGATAAAAATGGCTAGCAAGATGGTAGAATACAAATATTTTCCCTATGAATTGGATGAGTAGCATGGTGTTGAGCAGTCTTATGATTTGGTAGACACATTGGGAATCTTGAAGGAACAAATAAGGAGTTGTAAGGTGGAAAATGACAAAATCACGTAGGCACAAGAGAAACAAGTAGAGGTTAATGCAATACTCCTTCAGAGTTTGTCAAATTGGAGCGACAAGGGCCACTTCGGATCATTCATGGACAAGAAGGAAAAAATAATGGAGCATATGGCAGTAGGTATCATGGGGGTCATAGGTAAGATAAATATGACATGGCTAGAGATGGCAGATTGTTGGATACTCCAGATGGGAGAGGTGATGGATACGGGTATTATTCTAGTTCTGGTTCTGAATGATATCATGGTAATCATTGTTATTATCCTTATAGAAAGAGTGATAAGGGATACTTTCCAGATGACTTTAAGAAAGCAAATCCACCTACTTTTGATGAAGATTTCAAGAAACTAGAAGATGCAGAGGCTTGGATACTTGGGATGAACATATTCTTTGAGTTGCATGAGTACACATAAAACATGAAGGCCATAATTGTTATATTCAATCTGAAAGGTAAAGCATATATCTGATGGGAAGATGTGAAGGGGGTCAAGGACATCAGGATAGAGGAATTGAGCTGGCATGAGTTAAAAAGGATTTTTAGGAAGAACTACTTATCGGAAAGGTACTATGACAGTAAGACCAAAGAATTCTATGAGCTAAAGATGGGATCAATGATAGATGAAGAGTACATGACTAAGTTCCTAGAGCTATTGAGGTATGTACTATCTAAAAGATAAGAAGGCTAAATTTCAGCGATTGTTAATGGTTTGCCATTAGCATTTAGAGATCAGATTGAGTATGATGAGCCTTGGTCACTTGAGGAAGTTATTGGGAAATTGAAGCATTGCTATGAACAATCAAGGCGTAAGAGTGAATCTCAGCAAGGATGGAAAGGGAAGGATAAGGATAAAGGTAAGGGTAAATGGAAACCAAAAAGAGAAAGGCCTCAAAATGTAGAAGAGAAAGAAAATGTGGCACCACCAAAGAAGTTCAATGCAACTAGACAAGGACATGGATCACAACAACATCATAGAGGTACGGTTGGAGTGTTGGACATGCGGTAAGGAACACCTTAAGGGAGTTTTTCCACATAATCAAGGTCATAGGACTTATATATATAGTGCACATGAGGCGCATACTATTGGGGATGTTGGTCAAAGCATTCCTTGTATCTATGAAACATTGGATAACAAATAAGTAGACCATCAAACATCTATCATTGAGATGGACGGTAAGATTTGTGATCAATTTGTTTCTATTTTGATTGGCCTTGGATCTAATTATAGTTATGTTAGTCCTGACTTGGTGGATAAGTATGGTTTGATTAAAGAAGTGAATGCAAAATCTTGGTTAGTGTAGTTGGCTATAGATACAAAGAAGCAAGTTCATCATTAGGTAAGAGCTTGTGCATTTGATTTGAATGGTATGCCTACCACAACACATTTGAATGTATTACTGTTGGGATCATACAGTATGTTGTTGGGTATGGATTATTTGTACCTTCATAGGACCAAGGTGGATTGTAATGACAAAGCCATTGAGTGCTTGGATGACAATGGGGAACCAAGATTCTTACAAGTAAAGAAGAAAGCCACATTATTTAGGATGGTGGCAACTATGCAAGAAAAGAGTAGTCACATAAAAGGGTGTGTGTTATTTACAGTGCATATTTCTAGCGACAAAGGTAAAGATGTTGAGGATGCAGATGAAGGTACCTAGTTCTACAACAGTTTCAGGATGTGTTTCCTATAGATATTTAAGTGTTGCCACCTCACAGGGAGGTAGAATTTTCTATTGAGTTGGTGTCAGGGGTAGCTCCAGCATCAAAAGCACCTTATAGGGTGAGCACACCTAAGCTGATAGAGTTTAAGTTGCAGTTGAAGAAAATTTTGGATGAAGGATACATTAGGCCAAGTGTATCACCTTGGGGCGCACCGGTATTGTTTATAAAGAAGAGATATGGTACTCTCAAATTATGCATTGATTACATGAAGTTGAACAAAGTGACCATCAAGAACAGGTACCCATTGTCGAGGATTGATGACTTGTTTGATCACTTGAAGGGAGTAGCAATGTTCTCAAAGATTGATCTGAGACCTGGATATCATAATGTACACATTAAAGAGGAGGACATTTACAAGACAACTTTACGGATGAGGTATGGGAATTATCAGTTCATCGTAGTTCCATTCCATTTGACTAATGCTCCAACTAAATTTATGTGCTTGATGAATATCATGTTGCGTCCTTATTTGAACAAGTTTTCTATTGTGTTCATTGATGACATATTGGTATATTCTAAAAATGAGGAAGAGTATGCTGAGCATTTAACAAGAGTGTTGCGGTTGTTAAGAGAGGACCAGTTGTATACTAAGCTCAACAACTGTAGCTTCTTTCAGATAGAGGTGCATTACTTGGGACATGTTGTTTCAAAGGAAGGCATAACAATAGATCTAGAAAAGGTAAGAGTTATCATGGAATGGGCAACTCCTAGGAATCTAGATGAGGTGAGAACCTACATGGGATTGGTAGGTTATTACAGGAGGTTCATTAGGAACTTCTTGTAGATTTACTATCCTATTACATCATTATAGAGGAAAGGTAAGAATTTTAAATGGACAGAGGAGTGTGAGGCTAGTTTTGAGCAGCTTAAGCAGTTTTTGACACATGCACCAGTGTTAAAGATTGCAGATCTGGACAAAGAGTTTGTAGTATGTACATATGCTTGCAAGAGAGGACTTGGTGGAGTCCTTATGCAAGAATGATAGGTAGTGTGATATGAGTCACAAAAACTAAATGAACATGAGTAGAACTATTTGACACATGATCTTGAGTTGGCAGCAATCATACATGCATTGAAGATGTGGAAGCACTATATTCTTGGCAAGAGGTTTGTATTGATGAGTGATAATAGTGGATTGAGGTATCTATTTGACTAGCTAAATCTGAATGCCATGCAAGCTAGATGGTTGGCCATGATCAGTGAGTCTGATTTTGATATTAAATACATCAAAGGAAACAAGAACAAGGTCGAAGATGCTCTTAGTAGGCGGGTACAGGTAAATAATATAACATCTATGAGTTCCTATGGGATAGATCTACATGATAGGGTCTTGCAGGCAGGTCAACATGATGTCAGGTATATGAAGATTGTGCACAGGTTGTAGCAAAGTATAGGTATAGGTATTGGTATAGGTAGTAGTATAGGTATAGGTACAGGTAGTAGTACATGTACATGTACAGGTGCAGGTGCACAGGGTGTGGACTATTGTCTTATAATGTATAGATTGGTTAGGTTTAGAGACAGGATATATGTGCTCAAGAAAGTGATCTTGAGGGAGTTTCATGCGAAACCATATTCAGGTCACCCAAGCTATCAGAAGACATTGATGCAGTGAAGATGTTTTATTGTTAGTCGAATCTGAAGAAGAATGTAGTAGAGTTTGTGGTTAGGTGTTTGGATTTTTAGCAGGTGAAGGAAGAATGTAAGCACCCAGGTGGACTACTACACCTGATTGTGATTCTAGAGTGGAAATGGGAGGTCATTTACATGGACTTTATCATATGATTTTTGAGAAAAGTCAGACAACATGATTCCATCATGGTTTTGGTGGACAGATTGACAAAGGTAGCGCACTTCATTCCAGTGAAATCTACATTCTCAGTGACTGATGTAGCACAAGTCTTCATCAGGTACATAGTTAGATTACATGGAGTTGTTGGCTACATGGGGCTTGACCCAAGTTCAGCAGTGAGTTTAGCCAAGCAAATCCTGGTACTACTGGCCCTTTCAGCAATAGTTCGCGGAGCGCGGACTGAGGTCTCATCCGAGGTAGTATGGCAGGGTGCTAGAACCAGGTTTCCACACCCTAGGGATCTCTGATGAGGGTTCTGGAGGTTCGCGATCCTAACCTACGTGCTGTGCTGCTCCATGTGGCCTTCTATTCTTTGTAACCTGTGCGCACCTTCGTATTATTCCGATTTGATCCTTACTGTGCTATTATATTAGTGCTTAACTTAGTTTGTGCGGGCCCAATATTTTTATTACTTACTCAACTTCCAGATTAGCGCGAGTACTTGAAAAAAGATAAATGCATAAAGATAACCAGAATATAGAGGTATAGATCTACAAACAAATGCACAATATTCTAAATCAATCTTATCTTTATTAATACTCAAGTTCACTTACAGACCCGACTCTGTCCTGTGCACTCAGCTACAAGGGTCTGTGCACTCAGTTGCGGACTCTACTAGGCCTCTGCGCACTCAGTTGCAAAGCCTCTACCTACCACTACGACCCAATACACTTCAGATTCACTTCTATCTTCTAACCATGCCTTCGTATCTATCTGTTACTTCTCAAAACTAAGACTTCCTTTACACTTAGAGCCTCACTCTATTTATACAATCCCATAGTTCACAGACCATGGGTAGGCTGACACACTTTACATTAAATTACATTATCTTAGGGTGGACAACCCTAAACTCTCGTGCTCCGTGCTTGCATTTCGCAAGATATTTACATTACACTTGACCAAAATTCGGGCTTCGAGCCCCAAAAACATGCTATGGGGGGATCCGCTGCCCAACAAGCCCTCAACACAATCATTGTGACTCGTCCTGAGTCACTCTGCTGGTGTGGCGATCTTTCTACAGAGTCCATCCAACTGTGCCTATGTTGCGCGAAGATCCGTAGTGCACTTCTCTATCGTCTGCTGGATCCGCTCTGCTCGCTCGGCTGAATGCTCATTGTCAGGGTCAAATCCCTGTCTCAGGTCATGCATCACTTTCATTTGTGTGATTTTTCCTTCGATGTCAGCCGTGATGAGGAAGGCCTCATCAATACAAGGCTGGACGCGTGCTTTAAGTACTGCCTCTTTTTGGCACGCTGTGTCCACTTGCTCCTTCAATGCCTTTTCCTGTTGTAGCCTCGTGAGCCGCTGAGTTAGGACCACTGTTTGCGCTGTCCCGCACACACTATCATATTGCATTTGAAGCTCCCGCACCTCAATTTCCAATCGTTGTATGGTGGGGTCCTCCTATAAGGTTGTGAGGACCCCGAAGGATTCTTCCAACAAAGTGGTGCAGCTCTGCACTACCTGTTCAATTTCTTCCAACCCTTTTTGGATATCGCCGGCGCGCTATTCTTGAACTTCTAGGGGCGTGGAGGGCTGTGCCTTTAATCGTAGTTCAACAATTTGCAGGTTCAAGTCCATCTGGATCCTCGTAGCTTCCTCCTTTGCCTCGTGGAATCCACTAGCCAATTTGTGGATCTGCATTCCTATTGGTAGATCTGTTGCAATTTCCAGTTTTGGGACGCGGTGACATGCTTCTTCTACAATCTGCTCCAACTGCTAGTTCTAAGCCACCGCTTAATCATGTTGTAGACTAAGCTATTCGATGTTGATTCACTGTTCACTTAGCATTTGTACTACGCGTCCCTCCCTAGCGCGGAGTTTTGTTGTCGCTTTATCTTGTAGCTGGTATAAAATATCCCACGGAAGGGCAGCCAAGTTTAGGCTGAGTCCCTTGATCCGTCCTACTGTGGCTCTATCCTCCATGTTGTCCACTGTCAATGCTTCTTCCAGCAGTGCGATGGTATTGGTCATTTTGGCCTGCAACAACTGCTCTATTTCCGATGCTCCTGTGGCACCGTAGATGGCTAATGTTCCTTCTTGTGGGAGTCGCACCTGAAGTCCCTGTAGTTGTGCCCTGAGTGCCCCCAACACATTCTGCTGCTCTGTTATTGCTTCTTGGAGTGCTTCCCTGGTGACCTCACAAACTATGTCGTCGATGTCGTATAGATCACCCTCTGTCAGTGTAATAGGCTCCCCATCCAATTTGGAAGCCTTGGTCTTCTTCCGTGGCTTTGTTCGTTCCGTACCGCGCGACCGTTTCAGTTGTGTAGTTGTTGTGTTTGGTTCCGCGCCTTCTTCTGTGTCGTCTGTCCCCTGTCTTGTGGTCAAGTCGGGGCCTCTTTCCTCCTACGTCGTGGTGGCCCCAGCTGCTGCTATTTTTTCGGCGGCCTTGGTCTGCTCTGTGGTGACCTTCACTGCCTCATGGGAAGCCCTTACCTCCTCGACAAACTGCTCGTTCTGCTTCTGTTGTACCAGCATCTTGGCGGCATCCTTTGGTCTTTGTATCACTACCTCATCACGTGCTACCAGATCTGGGGCACGCCATTCGAGTGTCCATGAGTCGAGCACTACGAAAACGACATCATCAATTGTGATGAATAGGAGTTTGGTCCAGTTCTGCTCTGGATCCTTCCGCGCCTTGATATACACATTGTGCATATCCTCCTTAAAGTTTGCAAATCTTTGCAGACTGTCGTATACTATGGTGGATAGGCACGGTCGTTTGTGGATCCACATCTGTACGCTCGCCTCCATCAGTATCCAGAAGATCTTGATCTTGCGGATTCGCGTGGCGTGCCTTGTCACCTAGAGCGACACATATTTCGTTGCCTCAAGCAAGTCCTCGTCAAGAGGAGGAAACTGACTATCCTCTGGCAATTCCCCTGCAGCCAGCAAGATGGATAAGAGAAACCACACGTAGTGGAAGGTCTTACCCTAGTCCCGAGCCTCCTTGTAGTTCGTCAGGAACTCCTTGCAGAGGAACTGCACCTAGTTGAGCTGTACCCCGTCGGTGCATTGTTTGGCCAGCGCGATGACCATTGCTAGTACCTCATTTCCACGACATTTTCTCATCACTTTTCCTGCCAGCAGCTGGGTGGCTATGCGCACCCCTTTGTCTTGATTTCTAGTAATGACATAGTGCCTCTACTTCTTTTCCAACCTATATTTCTTCTTCATGGCTTCTACAAGTTCCAAGTCTCTGCTTTGGACAACTATTTCTGTGGGGTCCCTTCCTGTACAGGGAAGGCGCAAAATCCTATGAATAAGCTCCACCGTGATGGGAATTGGCTCCTCCAGCCATAAGTACCCATCATGCACTAGGAAAAGTAGTTACCTGATGACGAATATCGTGATTGGTGCTCGGTGAAAGTGTGGAATCCATATTAGGTGGAGTAGCCTGGCCTCCTCCACCCCACGTAGCCATTTTTGTTGCTGTAGCACTGTAACCAACCCCTCCTTGCTTTGTTTCGTAAGTTGGCTAGTCTCCAAATGTGGGAACTTTTCACTGTCTGTGAGGTGCCAATCTTCAAATTTCATCATGGGTACGCGGCCCATGACTGAACCCTCAAATA
The DNA here is from genome assembly GCA_000404065.3 of Pinus taeda. Taxonomy (NCBI): domain Eukaryota; kingdom Viridiplantae; phylum Streptophyta; class Pinopsida; order Pinales; family Pinaceae; genus Pinus; species Pinus taeda. The sequence goes on from APFE031683760.1 coordinate 53,405, forward strand.
GAATTCCATCCGGGAGGAGTGGGGTTTCGAGTGCACTCTTAACGGTATCCACGTCCTTGGGTACTTTTGCTTTCCCTTTCTGTGGGGGGACATTCTTGGGCAGTTTTGCTGTAGTGCGCACTGGCTGAATGTCTTCCTCCAATTCTTCATCTAGTTCAATCTCTTCTACGAAGGCCTGAAGATCCTCCTCCTTATCATTTGTCTCAATATTAACCATCTTTCCCTTGTCTTCCATAGAGAGTTTACCGAACCGTGGATTTCGTGAAGACATACAGACCAGTCCTGCTGCCTGTGGATCCTTTTTGGGCCTCGACGTCCGGGGCGATTTAGGGATTTCCGGTGCATCCCCCATCGGCGGCGTAGGGCTCTGCATAGCTCTCTTGGTTGTTGACATCATTCTGATCAGGAAATCCTGTGTCTCCTTTAGCAATGTTTCAAACACTGGACTTGCTCTCACAGCCTCCAAATTTGTTAGTTTCATACCCAATTGATAGCGTAACAACCGAATTATCGAAACGATGAGGGTTGTTCTGTGGAGAGCCACCTGTGATTTATAGGCCCTATTGAATTCAAGTTCGATTGTTCCCCCCATATTTGGCTCATTAATGTGAGAGTGGTGGCAGATAGTCCCAACTCTAGTTCTGACTTTGTGTCTTAATTGCCTGTAATCCACTCCTCGTTGCCTTAAATTGGACATCTTGCCATGAACAGTGACACCAATGGTCACTTCCTAGCCTACCTGCGTGGTAGCACAGCCCCTTGTGCACGGATGCGACCCGTGCATCATACTAATCCTGCGCGCAGCTTCCGTGTCACGCAACTCCCATACATACTCTTTTATAGTCCCACGCTCTCTTTCAACTGATTGGAGCACTGAGATTGTGCTCCCTACGGATAGTCAGGTGGTCACACCATCGGTGCGAGGCTTCAAGTCACCTTCCAACCCAGTCCACGGGCCTTCCTTAGTTACCCTCGCGCCAGTCAGTGCCTTGCGTTCTTCCTTATGCGGTGTGCTTCCCTGGTTACTTTGTCTGATAAGGTGCGGTTGCAACCATGGTAGCAGAGTAAGAAATTCTCGGCGACAATCTTCTAGTGAGGTGGTATGGCTGCCCATATGCTGTCCTATCCTTCTGTTGACACGTAATGCTTGTGTGATTTTGGTTTCCAGTTTTCTGATTTCCGTGTCCATTAACATGCTTCTCTGCTTCAGTCGTACCTGATCTTCTTCGAGTTCACGAAGCTCAAGGTTCCCTCACCGAATGGCTTCTTGAATCTACATATGCTCGTCCTCGCGTGGCTGCATAATCTCTTCTCTCTGGTCCTCGTGTGCTGTCCCAATTATGGGAGTTATTGCATGAGGATTCTTTTCCAAAACTATGGCCCCGACTCTGCTTTTCGTCTTCAGAATCATTTCCGTTCTCAGACTCTTGTGCATGGCCCTATAGACCCATCAGACCGCTGGTACGTGCATGTCCCAACCACTTTGTCCCTCCTAGTAAACCCTATTCAAGATTCTGCATACCTCCTGGAATGCTTCTATGTGGGACCTCTGTGGGGCACGTTTCTTTTCCTGCTGTTGCGCCTGGTTTCTATTTTCGATCCTTAGTCTGGGGCGTGCTTGCACAACACTCGTCTGCATCCATTGACACAGGTGGGTGTGCAAGCTACTTCATCCTAGTGGACCGACTCTCGTTCGCCGCTAGGGGCTTCCAAACCGTAAGTGCATCTGCCTCCTGCATTCGCGCCAATTTACAATGGTCTTCTGATGTGTACTCCACCATCGTGCGGGTGTTGTGCGCAACGCCCATTCCAGTGCATCGTACCGCTGCTGTTTTGGTACTGCACTTTCAAATCTGTCCAGGAATTCATCCACCACTATCACTCCATCATATGTTGGCAGTTCCCTTGCCTCTGTCATCATGAAACACAATGATCTAATCATCATGTTGCAATTCAGCGTTGTCACTTCATGCAACCATTTTTCTAGTGTTCCACTTCTTCGTTTGAATCCAAAGTATAGGTGTTGTCATGCTCCCACGAGATTCTCCCATCTTCAGTCAAGTTCACCTGATCTGGGTCTCACGCCGTTATCTGGTAAATACAATCTTGCTCATCGTCACGCATTGGTTCAGTGTAGCATGCTCCTTCGGCTAGTTTTAGCGGAACTACTATGCGTAGGGAATTTTTCTTAAATATTATCTTCCGCTTCTTCAGGTTAATGACTCCATTCATATCAATGGCCCAGTCTATGCCTAGCAATGTGGGATAAGGATTGCTGTCATCGACAATCTCTATTACTTCAAAGTTCGTCTATGTGCTCGTGCTTTCGATATCAACTATTACCCCTTGCAACCTCCCCATGGGAAAAATCTTCTGTTGGTTCACCATTCCTAATTGAATGGGGGACCACTATAACGTGGGCCTGCCCATACGTTCCCATGTCTATTTTGGTAGTACATTCACGTCTGAACCCCTGGTCTAGGATTACCTAATCCATTTCATACTCGCCAATCTGCACTGTCAATCTCATTTCCCTCCCGGTGCACAATGCATGCTTTCCCAGTTTCCAGACTACGCGCGGTTCCCTTGACCTTGTGCACTTGGTGATCAACTCCTGTAGTCCCTTAACTACCTTATTGTCGCACAACAGTTTCACGCATGTCTCCAAAAAGGTAGTAAGCATAGAAGGATCCATCCCTGGCTCTCGTTGATCCTTACTACCTAAAGTGGAGGCCTCCGCGAAGCTCTTCTTAGCTTTCATGAACGTCTCCTTTGCGTGTTCTAAGTCAAACTTAGGTTCCTTTGTAGGAGCCTTGCGAACCCATGTATCTTCCTCGGTCTACTTCCCCTTATCCTCCCATGGGGTTGCATCGCTTCTGAGCACCATATTCACATTTGGGTCTTCTTCACGCGGTTCAGATCTCATCATTTGGATATTTTGAGTCGAAGGAGGCTAGAGTACCCTTTTTTCACACATCTATGCGATCAATGTAGGACAATATACCATTTCATGATCAAACTGAGCACAGTATGAATAGGATATTCTCGTTAGGTTGGTACAATCGTGAGTGCAGTGCCCTAGTCCTTCGCAATTGTAACAAATTAACTGTCCGCGGCCCCTTCCTGGTCTCATTCCTCCTCATCCTCGACCTCGCCCCTGAAATATAGCGTGCGCCATCCCCGCAGCTAGGTCAAGAGCTCGCATTTCTATCTGCATCCTATATGCTGGGGTCCGGTCCATCATTAACTCGTATCTGTGACAAGTGCGCTCGTCGTGTCCTACCGACCTTCGGAAATTACAAAACAGTTGCTAGGGAGTCTACATATACTTCTACAACAAATGACAATTATCCGTCGTGTGTTTTCCTCCTCTCTGACAGATCGCACACCATAACATGGGTGTCACACTTGGCCCTACCTGTGCCTCCGGTCTCAATGGAATTGGTCCCCCTCCTGCCAAGTTGTTCACAAATACTAGACAGTGATCCTTGTCATGGCCCTGGCTCTTGCATTTTATGCACCATACTTCCTTGTGTGCCTCTGGCCGCGGTGCCTTATCCTGCTTCAAGCTCTACATTTCCAGGTAGAGATTTTGTAGTTGCACATGGATTTGTTGAACTCCCAGCCCTGGATCTTGTATTGGTGTCTCATGCAACCTCATCGCCATTTCCAACGCTTTAGCTTGAGTAGAAAGTTTATGTTGTGACAGTGCCATCCTTAGGTGCGGTGTCAGAGACGCCACAAACCATGCGCAATGCTACGCATCCATGAGCATCATATTAGCCTGACGGATCATACTCTTCAGTCACTGATCCAAATCCCAGGGGGTTTCGCCTGGAAGCATCACGATCTCTTTAAACCCAATGATTGACTATGTCTTTGATTTTGGCCGGTTAAATTCTCTGCTCAGCGCATTTTGGATCTCTGCTATTTCTTCATTTGGGTGATGATTAGAGTGCTTGATATACCATGTCAAGGCGCAATCTTGCAGTATGCTCACCAATGTATCCTTCTTAATGTTGTCATCCATGACCCCTTGCTCTTCCCACATTGCTCTTACCATGAACTAGAACTAGTGAGGATCTTCATTCCCTACTCCTCTGAATACCGGTAGCTTGATCGTGCTCACCATTTTGAACTGCGAGGTTGGTGGAGGTGGAGTGGGTGGAGATGGAGGTGAAGGAGGTGAAGCGGGTGGTGGCATGGGTGGGGGTGGTAACTGCGGAATGCATTGCCTTATCAAACTGACCGCACTTCTCGGAGAGACCCAAGAAAGCTCTTCCTCACTCTCTCGCGAAGATGAAATTAAGGGACTGTTTTCTAATCCCGCGCTACCTTTGTAGATCTTTCCGCTCCATGTCGTTCCAAACATTAATGTATTCGCATAACCCGCTTTTCACATAACAACATCTTAGTCCAGGTATTCAAATATTTAATGTACTTACCTCGCGGTCCCTTGAGAAACCGTCGTTCTACTTCGCTGTAGCTCAGGGTCGTGTCTATCTCAAACTTAGTGATAAATCCCCCTATTATCTGGTTGAGCCAATGGTCCACAACTTGCGTGATCTTATCTTCTGATGCCTCTAGTCTTCATACTAATTTCGATGTCCACACTATCGGTTGGTCGAGCTTACACCTTCCCTAGCTGTAGGCTAACCTCACGATCCACTCATATAGTTCAGAAGGAAAGGATGCGAAGAAGGTCTCATGGATTTCCATATACATGTAGTGATCTAGACACCTTTTCTCGGATATCTATGGAGTTCTATTTTCCTGTGTCACTAACTCGTGAATCTTCTTGTCCAACCACTCTTCAATTTCCTTCTTTGTTGGGTTCCAGTGGCATGACATCAGACATCCCTTAGGCAGAACCCGGTCTCGGCAATGGAACCATTTGTTGGCTACATGGGGCCTGACCCAGGTTCAGCAGTGAGTTTAGCCAAGCAAATCCCGGTACTACTGGCCCTTTCGGCAACAGTCCGCAGAGCGCGGACTAAGGTCTCACCCAAAGTAGTATGGGAGGGTGCTGGAACTAGGTTTTCGCACCCTAGGGATGTTTTGATGAGGGGTCTGGAGGTTCACGATCCTAACCTTCGCGCTGTGTTGCTCCGCGCAGCCTTCTATTCTTCGCAACTCGTGCGCACCTTCGTATTATTCCAATCCAGTCCTTACTGTGCTATTATATTAGTGCTTAACTTAGTTTGTGCGGGCCCAATATTATTATTACTTAATCAACTTCTAGACTAGTGCGAGTACTCGGAAACAAGATAAATGCATAAAGATAACCAGAATATAGAGGTATAGATCTACAAACAGATGCACAATCTTCTAAATCAATCTTATCTTTATTAATACTCAAGTTCAGTTACAAACCTGACTTCGCCCTGTGCACTCAGCTGCAGGGGTCTGTGCACTCAGCTGCGGAATCTACTAGGCCTTTGCGCACTCAGCTGCAGAGCCTCTACCTACCACTCTGATCCAATACATTTCAGATTCACTTCTATCTTCTAACCATACCTTCACATCTATCTGTTACTTATCAAAACTAAGGCTTCCTTTACACTTAGAGCCTCGCTCTATTTATACAATCCCATGGTCCACGGACCATGGGTAGGCCGACACACTTTACATTAAATTAAATTATCTTAAGGCGGACAACCCTAAACTCTCACGCTCTGCGCCCACATTTCGCGGCGTCTTTACATTACACTTGACCAAAGTTCGGGCTTTAAGCCCCAAAAACATGCTATGGGGGGATCCACTGGCCAACAAGAGTTTCGAAGAAGATTGTGTCAGACAGGGATGCATATTTCACTTCCAAGTTTTCGAAGTTGTTGTTTGCAAGTTTGGGCACAGAGTTGGCCTTTAGTATAACTTAACCTCCACAGATAGATGGAAAGATAGAGAGGGTCAACAGGATATTGGAGGACATGTTGAGGATGTACATGATGCATCAAGAACGAAAGTGGGAAGAGTATCTTCCACTGGTAGAGTTTTCTTACAACAATGGGTATTGGGAATCTTTGAAGATGAGTCCATTCAAGGCATTGTATGGGTCAAGTTGTAATAATCCCATCAGTTGGAGTGATCTAGTTAACAAGGTGTTGATTGGACAGGACATGTTGGCAGAAATGGAACAAGAAATGTAGGTAATCAAGAAGAATTTGAAAGCATCAACGGATAGGAAGAAGATATATGCAGATCATAATAGGTTGTTCAAGCAATTCCAGGTTCAGGAATATGGGTACTTACACATCAAACCAAAGAAGAGCTCCTTGCAGATTGGATCACGTGCCAAGTTGGCACCATAATTTTGTGGAACTTTTAGGATTATTGAGAGGATTAGACTAGTATCCTATCAACTTGAACTACCTACAACAGTGAAATACCATGATGTTTTCCATGTGTCATTACTTAAGAAGTTTGTTAAAGATGTTGATCATGTGATTGACTAGTTTGTATTGCAAGTGGAGCCAAATAGAGAATTCCAGCCAGAGCCTCAGTGTGTATTGCATAAAAAGGTTCCCATGCTCCAGAATCAAGCAAGTTAAAGTGCAGTGGAAGCACTTTGGGCCTGATAAAGCTACATGGGAGATGGCGAATCAGATACGGGCTATGTATCCTTCATTTTTTGCCAGATGAGGTAAATAAGTTTTGGTATGATGCTTAGTATATGTTTTGGCATATGTTTTGGTGTGATGTTTGGTATATGTACATATGTATATGGATGTAAACACTGCCATGAGCTATGTTATAAAGCTCCAATAAGAGGTATGAGTGTCATGTCGTTATGTTGTCATGTTAATTTTCTTTTCAGCAGGGTGATCATTGTAAATATTGCATCGAGCTATGTTATAAAGCTCCATGGGCAGTACGTTTTCTTTTCATCGGTTTTGCTGAGGTATAGGTGTGGTGTAATACCAAGGATGATGTCCCCCAAGGGGGAGGGTTCTGTAACAACCTTCGTGAAATTTCCATGTAATAAAAGTTAAGAAAGGTGAAATAATAAACACGGTTGATGGGACACTTATTTCAAGCTAAATTTTGGGCAAGACATCCCAATGTGGGTGTTCATTTTGTAATTATGACTAAGAAAATTGGAAAAGGAAATGGCAAAGTCTTTGGAAAGGAAAAATGGAATCTTTGGCACATTTATCTATGAAAATAATGAAAATTAGGAGAAAATGAAGGTGAAAGGTCACAGGTTGCATGTGATAAGGAAAATGAAGGAAAATAATGGAAAATGAAGAAAATAAAAGTGACATTAATAAAAAGGCTTTGAGGATAAGTTGGTAACTTTTTTTAGTTTAGTTTTGGAGCTCTCTCATTATTCTCTCTTTCTCTCTCTCTCTCACTCTTTGACACTTAGAGTTTTCTTGGAGCACTTTGATATTGGATCAAGAAAGGAAAAGAAGGCAAGAGGAAGGAAGGTGCAAGAAAATGTTGGAAATAATACTGAGGGGGGGGGGTGAATCAGTATTATCACATCAAAATAAAATTTTCATTTCCATATTAAGATTAATATACACTACTTCAGTTAAGGAAACAAGCGTATATCCAGTAAACTTATGGTTCAGTTAGTTGATCCTTAATGAGTGCATCAGAACATTATTAACCATAAGAACAGTAAACAGGAGCAGTAAAACAGAACAGATCATCACACACAAGAAGCACACATGAACACCATGATGTAAGGTGGAAACCTAATGTGGGTGAAAAACACCTGATGCACTTCGACTCAATCTTCTTTTTAATAAGAAATTTCTTTTACAATGATTTTGTACCGGTGCAGTCATATACCAGTACGCAGGCTTCTATCTGCATAAGGCTACAATCTTCTTTCGTTCTTTAGCTTCACTTGGAAGGGAGCTACAACCCCCATAGTTCTTGTACTAGCCGATCCATTTACTAGTACGCAGGCTGCTACCTGCAGAAATGCTCCAACCTTTACTCATTTTCCAACTGCTACTGGAAGGGAGCTACCACCCCCCTTAGCTCTTGTACTAGTTGAGATACTAGTACGTAGGCGCCGACCTACAATCTTCTCTCCTCTGGGTACCACGCTCCATACATTTTCAGACTGGATACTCCTGAAGCACAACACATAATCTGAAGGCCACGTTTCATCCAATTTTCATACTGGACCCATGAATATCAATCAAACATCAAATAGATCTGCAATCAACCAACTTCCTTGTACAAATACTGAATCAATAAATTCTCAGCACACAGCAACCAGACACCAATTCAGAACCCTGAACACTTTAGTAATAGACAAAATCATCTAAAACACATTTCAAGAAAAGTCCACAACTTCACCAATAGAAAATTGCGGGCATCCGCACCTCCGCTGTGTCTAGCCTGTGGGCATCCACACCTACGCTGTGTCTAGCCTGCAGATCTGCGCACCTGCGCCATGTCTAGCCTGCGGATCTGCCCACCTGCGCTCTGTCTAGCCTGCGGATTTGCGCACCTGCGCCGTGTCTAGCTTGCGGATTTGCGCACCTGCACCGTGTCTAGCCTGTGGACTTGCGGGTATAGATAATTTATCAGACTTCAGTTATACCCCAGACTACCAGATTTACAAATCTGATCATGCACCAAAGAGATCTCGACCCCTCAGTAGATCTGTCTTGTAATACTCAGGTTTCTCCAGCGATTTAGGTCCGGCTATAACTCACCAACCGATCACATGTATTTCAGATCTTGCTCTACTTAAGATATTTAACAACATCTATGTACAGCCAAATGATCTCCTTTCCTTTTTATAGACTAGACCTTACTCAAACCATGGTCCAAAACCATAGGATCAACAATACTAGGGACCAAAAACCTGGATTCAATACTTTAGATGCAAAATCACGGACCAAAACCATAGGATCAAGACTGTTAGACTAAATACCATGGACCAACCATAATATTTTCGATGTGCGCATGTTTTTCTCTCCATGAAAGTGCGTGTACTTTATGTCCGCTCTTTTTGTTCAGAACACCTATGAATATGTCTGTACCTTTTCATGGGCGCACCTGCGGAACTTGCCAAAGTCCACAACTTTGTGAACAGGGACCTGTGCTCATCTCATTTACTTCATTCTATGAGCTTGAACTGTGATCTGTCATCTTAGTACGTTGCCATCAAGGACAACACCTGTATCATAATACCAACAATATCCGCCTTTGGACTTGATGACAAAGCTAACTTGTCATACTGAGAAACTGTCATCTAATTCCTTTGAGCTGTCCTACATCCCATGTATTCTGACACATTTGATATCTCTTCTATAGATTCATCTAGTTATATATATAAGTGTGTTGTTCTTCTATGAGTGGGTTTCCATCAAGTACAACACATGCATCATAATGCCAACAGCAAAGAGGGGCGGGATAAAGCAACTACAGTAGGATTCCTTGCAGGTATCAGTTTGCATATGTTTTTTCCTTTCTAGATTTGGCATACATTGTATTTCATGTGGTTCTTTGTTTTTTTGGCATGGGTTTTTCTAGGTGTGACAATGTTTTCAACCTAGCCATGCCATTTCTAGATAGCCATGGTGTGATGGGGTTCTCATGTTTTGGTTGATTTGGATTATCGGATGGATTTGAAACTAAGTGAGGTGAATCTCCAAATGATAGAACACATGTCTTAGTAACTCCTAAATCAGACTGTGGGTTGCAGTAAAGCCAGATTTTGTATTTCCTCGGTGGGCCTAGGAATCCTCGACTGTCGAATCGCGGGATATATGGTAAATACTAGAGATAGTCACCCTTGTTTAGCCCTAGGAATCCTTGTCGGCGAATGGCGAGATATATGGGAAAGGCTAGAGGGCGGTGTCTTAGTTTAGGGCCTAGTGATCTCTGGATCGTATTGTGGATTACAATAAAGCCTGAGAGACTAGGAGACATGAAAAATTCCTCAGTGTAGGTGGAGAAATCTGGTGGCATCCATGCTTTTTTTGGCCTAGTGATCTGGTGGAGATCATGGTAAAGCCTATTATTACATATATAATTTGTTGGCCTAGTGATCCAGTGTGGATTACAGTGGAACCTAGTTTCTATTGATGAAGGTGAGGTGGTTTAACATCAATATACCTTGGTTGGTTCTTTTGGTTTGAGTCCCACATTCAAGCTCGGAATATGGCACAGGGGTGAATGGATGAAGAGAGAATTGGGTTAGCCATTCTGTGATAAGGTGGAACGTGGTAGTCCCATCCCGGGTTGGATTTTACAGAGGTTATTTACTTGATATGTTATGTATAAATGTACTGGTTTATATGTGGATTTTATGGCTGATGTATCCTTGATATTCTACTGTTATTACGTTGGTTATAAGCATGTGTTATGACAACGATGATGTATGGATCTCCTCATGTTTTTCATTTGTAAACGAATGAACAATGTATCTATGACCTAATATATAATAATGCAACTAATTATATAAGGGAACAATGCTTCTTATAAATTCTCAGATAAGTATGAGACCCCTACGCTCAGATATGTTATTTACACCTGTAGATTACATATTTCTCACATGTTTGACGGAATGTTTGTCATGACTAGTAGGGGTCTAGCCAAGCTCTTATTCAATAAATTGTAGTTGTATCATTATTCCATTGTTATATTTCTGTTATGAAGGTGTAATTGAGTTATGGGTGGTGGCCTGGGCTCTGGGCCTAAAAAAGTGGCTCGAATTCTAAGGACAAAGGCATAACAATAGGTAGAAAAGTCCCTAGACATTGGCATACCATATTGTGGGAGTGTCAAGAGCTTTTTGGATACATGCATGCCCATACCAAGGGAACACCCAAGAGTTTAATGGTCTAAAACATCAGTTGGTCTCATGGGCTGGTTACCTGAGTTATTGGGTTGGCTCCTAGGAGTTATGTTGCTGATGTGGAAGGTTTTTATAATGAGTTTCCATCGATTCCACTTCCTTAAGGTCACCTAGGAGGTTGAATCCCATCATAGTGGCCTCTCATCTCATGTTTACCCCGGTTGGCTGATTACTTGGGTAGATGTGGGGTGAGGGTGTTCCAATTTTTCATGAAGGATCCTCAAGCAACAATGGAGTAGGAATTGGAAATCCACAAGTGAATATGGAACCTCTAAGGAATAAATTTGGAAGATTGAGATTTTCCTCTACATCCAAGTATTAAAATAACTTTTTCCTATAGTGTTTGTCATGTACAAAGTTTGGCCACAAAGCACAAGATCACAAGAATATGATGTGATAATATATAGAGGATATAATCAAGTGCCATGATGGAGGCATGTGGACAAAATTAGGAGAATGCCTCAACCATTTCCACTATTATTGAAGTCTAATGTTAAATGTTATACAATTAAGGTCATACAACATGAGATTTCAAACTCAATTTGAGATGGTTCAAAAGAGAGGGAATTCCTATTAATAAAAAGATTAACTCTATAAGATTGAGAAGAGGTCAAGAAGGACTTGGATTATATCTGACACCTCAAATATGATCCCATAGTGAGGACTTCCTCAAGTAAGTTACTTGTGGATCAAAACTTGAAGAAGCGATTTCATGGAGGTAGAATGCACATTTCAAAATAAGAATAATATGTGAACAATGTTTTTGAAAGTATGACTTGATATGAAGTAAGGTTGATAGAAGGTGTGCCTTATTAGATGTAGTAAAGAGGGGGAAAATTCATCAGCTCCATAGGTCCACAGGAAAGTTCTAACACATATAGGGAACATTAGAAAGCACTTATGTATGATGAAAACTTCAAGTCCATAGGATAATTCAGGGGAAATTTAAGAATGCATATATGGAAATTTATTATAAATAAAGGAAACATGGTCTTAGGGGTAGACTTTGAAGGAATATATAAAAACAAAATTGGCAACATGGTCTTAGGGGGGTACTTTGACCAAGCCCACAGGAGAACACATGATCTCAAGGGGAGATTCTATTCAAATGAAAGCACGATTATATGGTAGCAAGAATACAATTTCTTTTACAAGTGCATAGGATCATACAGGATCAAGTTCACCCATGAATATGGTGGTCTTGATAGACGTCCATGACCCTTTTCCATTAACGTCAAAGTGGGAGAGGTAATATACATTGACATTAAGAACATGAATATTGAAGAAGAGATGTTGAATATTGAAGGAGACATTGTAGATATCGATAGGAGCAAGGAAAGAGAGAAGAGAGGAATCTTGATATTCAGAGAAGATGATATCTTAGCACATGTCAAGAGAAGTTTTTGATGGATAAATAGTTTAGGTTGATTGGAATCAATAAGCATCAATATCTAGAAGTGTTGCCATCAATGACAAAACTATGTGCAGTATCTAAAGGAAATAAAGGAGGTTCGATTTTGACCTCACATGTCTAAGTGTCATTTCTCATGAACATTGAAAGCTACCCCCTTCATGGGAATTTACCAATACAATTATCCTAAAACCAACTAATAACATGTAATAAATTTAAATCTTTCCATATAGTTCATGCTAGGATTAATTTTCAATACAAAAAAAGATTCCTTAGGCTAGTATTACTATTGTAATGAGAAAAACCAATAGATGGATGACATCAACTCATTGTGCTTTGATATTGATCCATAAACAGTAGGACTAGGCCTTTTTTATTTCATCAACATGAATACCAGTTGTGGAATAAGAAAAATGATGTCTCCACTTTTCACAATTATATTATAAAACATTGTTACATAGGAAGATTTTGCCTCGTTCAAAATAGAGATTGTGTATTCCTATAATATTGTAGTTTGGAAAACATGTTTCACTCATCCATTACCATTCATGACAAAGAAAAGAAAAAAAAATTGAATTGAGAAAACATACTATAAAATCAATCCATCTTGGGAGAGGAATCAACCTCTACAATGATATTATGACTATGTTTTACACAACACAAAATTCATTGTAGGTGATTGACAAAATCACCTACAAATAGTAAAAAAAACTAATAAAAGGATTTCAACACTATGGTGAGTTAGAATAATCTAATGAAGTTTGCATCTACTAACAAAACATAAATTTTAAGAAATAAAATGCACTATAATCAACAAATGTTTATTTTTCTTAGGAAATTTCTTATAAAGGGTGAGTTATGCATGCTCAAAAATCTCATGCATTGTTGTTCACTAAAAAGGTTGTAGATAGCCATGGCTTAGAGATGTCGTTGCTCCATGGACAAGCTCTTCGACTCCTTTGTCCTCCAATTTTAAAGCAAGCTACACTCTTCAAGCTTCCCAAGTAACCTTCATTTTTAATGGGTTTTCTTTCAAAGGCTAACTATCACAATGTTTTATTTTAATTTCCAAGAAAAAATTCACAACTTTGAAAAAAGAAAAAAATTACATGCTTATTACAAATTTTCAAAAATATTTTTTGGTCATGGTGCTATTAAAATAATCTATAGGTCAAAATAGTTGGAGAAAGTATAAAAGTGGTTGACTTTAGCGTTGGAGGTGATGGAAAAAACAAGAAAGATTTGTCAAATTCAAAGTATGAAATTGTATTTTATTGTTTTTAGTATGTTATGATTCGATCTAGGTGATTATAGAATTATTAACAATTCTCATAAGATCAAGGATGTCAAATTCCAATAAATAAATGTTTATTTTTCTTAGGAAATTTCTTATAAAGGGTGAGCTATGCATGCTAAAAAATCTCATGGATTATTGTTCACTAAAAAGGTTGTGGATAGCCATGGCTTAGAAATACCTTTGCTCCATAGACAAGCTCCTTGACTCCTTTGTCCTCCAATTTTCAAGAAAGATACACTCTTCAAGCTTCCCAAGTTCTTTTCACATATCCCCATTCATATCCTTCTTCACTATACCCTTCATTTTTTAATGGGTTTTATTTCAAAGGGTAACTATCACAATGCTTTATTTTAATTTCCAAGAAAATTTTCTCAACTTTGAAAAAGAAAACAATTACATGCTTATTACAAATTTTCAAAAATATTTTTTGGTGATGGTCCTATTCAAATCAATTATAAATCAAAATAGTTGGAGAAAGTATATTTTTTTTTTTAATTTAGAGGAGTTGTTGGCTTGAGGGGGCTTGGACCTAAGTTCAGAGTTAGTTGCGCTAACTAACAAAACCCTACACTAATGTTCCTTTTAGCAACAACCCGCTTAACGTAGGCTTCAATCTCACCCGAGGTAGTATTGGGGGCTGCTAGAACCAAGTTTCCGCATCTAGAAGGCTATGTAATGTGGGGTTAATGCATTTCTTCAGTTTCAGGCTTGATATGAACTTCGCGAACCCTTATCCCTGGAATCCCAAAAATCAAGGAGACTTTTAGTTAAACATAGTTATGAACTTCGCTTAAGCATCTAGTCATGCATAAAATAACATATAACAGTAGATCCAGGTCTTTGCGGAGAAATTAAGACAAAAATACAGATAAATGGTATTCAATTGAGCATAAATATAGAAAACACCAAAGTATATAAATTGGACACAAAATTTCTTCAAATACTCTTTATTATTTCAGATCTTCAATATACATGCTTTCTAGATCCTGTGCACACAGCTGCAGGGGCCAACGCACTCAGCTGCAGACTTACCAATGTCTTCATGCATAGTTGCAGGAGTCTTCCCCTTTGCCCAAAATACAGAAAGATAATACCTTTACAGACTCAAAACATATCCAATCTGACTTTCTTCTCCCCTTAGACATGCTAAGACAACCCTTTATATACTTTTCCCTATTACAATACCATGGTCCTAAAACCATGGGTGGAGCTTAAAAAAATACAAAAGCTAAGAGGATTTGACCTTCCTAAAGCCCCTTGACTCCTAGTGACCTACGCTACTCATGCTCCACTCCTCAAAATGCAGAGACTTTACAATATCTTATCAAAACTTGACCTAGGGGATCCCATCCCAACAGGCCCCCAACATAAAGATGTGACTCATCCCCAAGTCACTCTGCTTGTATATCCTCAACGCGTGCTTTAAGGTAGTTGAATTCAAACTTCAAGGCTTGAAGTTCTAATGTACTCTACTGCATACCTGCACTATTGCTGCCTCTAGCTGCTGACTGTGTGCAATGAAATCTTCTCGCTCCTTGAACACCTGCACCTTTTCCTTGAACATTTGCTAGTTGTTAGTCTTGACTTCACTAATAAGCAGTAATGCCCATTGTTCTTAGAGCCTGAACTGATCTGATAGTCCTCATTGTAGCTCATGCAATGACTGAATGGGGAGCGTCACAAAGTTAAGGCTCAAGTTCTTCATACGCTGTAGGCATGCCATGTCCTCTGAAGTGTCAACATGAAATGATCCCTCCAGCAACTACACTACACGGAGTCTGTGGTAAGTTCTGTTGTTGAGGCTGTCACGCTCGCTTGAACCATGCTTGCTTGAACCATGCTCGCTTGTAGAACGCTGGTCTGTACCTACAATTCCTTAAGGCGCTATTGGACCTTCGTCAATAAATATTGGTATTGCTCTTTTATGTGCACCTAGATGTCTTCCATCGCAGATCAGACAATATCCCCAATTTCATCAAGATCTACTCCGTAAGGGTCAACGAATTTATGCTGGTGGACTTTTCTTCCGCACACTATTAACACTTTGCTTCTACTGCTTATTGATAATGAATGAAGAATTGAAGTCCTTCGTTCTCACAAAAGGGTCTTCACCACCCTCTTCCTCCTCAGCAGTTCATGTGTCGACTATGCGCTCTCTCTCTGGCACAATGTGTTCCTCCAGGTCAATCGTGACCTTCTTGGGATCTTTCTTCTCAGCCTATGTTTTTGCAGCAATCTTGCTTGTACCTTCTACTGTCATTGTCTCGTCTGAGATGAGCCAATCACTCGACCACTTACTGATGATAGCCAAAATATGTTTTTCTGATACCAGAAATGGCAGCACATGCCAATGTCCATCAAATCCTTCTTGGCACAGATATATACATTGTGAAATCAACCTTGAACTTCGCAACATCGCGATATTGAGAAAATAGGGCAGGTGATAACAACGATCGTTGATTAATCACCATGTGCAGCTCCATTTTGAATTGAACCCAAAACATATTATTCTCCATGGCTCTTGTAGGGTATTTGGATGCCCACAACAAGGCATATCAAGCATCTTCACATATATCTCGGTCCACCACTGAGAACTGCGATTCCTCCAGTGCTCTCCAAGTGATTAACACAAAAAGAAATAACCATGCATAATGGAACGACTTTCCTTCCTCCTATGCTTCACCATAGTAATCCAAGAATTATTGACACATGTACCTTGCCTAGTTTAACTGGACCCCTTGGCTACACTGCACAGCTAAGGAAACAGTAAGGGCTAGCACTTCATCTGCGTGACACTTTTTCATTATCTTACCAACCAAAATAGATGTGGAAAACTACACAAACTCATCGTTGATAGAGCTAACAACGTAGCCCCGAGACTTCTTGATCAATCTAAAGTCACTCTTCATTTGATCTACTAGTTTCTTCTATTTTGACTTGCCTACATAAGCATCATTCAGATTTTACCCTTGACAAGGAAGCGTAGTAATTCATTTGATCAGGATCTCATCAATAAGGATGGGCTTTCCCTGCCATAGGCACCCATCATGGACTAGCACCAATAACTGTCACACACAAATAATGTTGATGATACTACACCCGAAATGCAGAAAATACAACATGTTTAGCAATCTTGCGTGCTCAATTCTAGCAACCCACTTCATAGGTTTAACTCGTGTGTCACCTACTTCTTCATAATAGACGAATATTATGTACTCGCTGGGCTCAAACTTGGTATATTTACTGCAATCATTTAAATCCTAATATTCCATCTTTAGGGACGGTACCCGGGCCAATGATTCACCCTCCATAGGTACGTCTTCAGGTAACAGTGGAGTGAAAACCTTATATTTAACAACATCTGGATCCTTCATGACCTTCGACGTTGGCTTCAGTGGTGGCATATAGGAGGTAACCTAGAAACATGTTCTACTTCTTCTGTGTTGATTTCCTCAAGGTCACTGACCAACTCCTCCACATCCAAGTCCTGTAGTTCCATTGGCTGCTTGTTCTTATCCATTTTACCCTTCTGTCTCTGCTCAGTTGGAACTTTTCGCAGTGATTGCCGAATATAGGTATGCTGCGGCTTTTTTTGCTTCTTAGCTACTACTACTGAGGAATCAGGCTTCTATCTAGGGGATCTTGGTGTTGTAGTATGGGCAGGATGTGTAGCAGTCATGATATATCCAAGGTCTCTCTGTAACAATTCCCTTTTTAATTCTGCCCAATTCCACTTAGACATCCAACAATTCTCACGACTCACACTTAGGTGCAAAATCACAAAATAAGCTCTCGGAAAGAAACGTGTCTGAATGTGGAGCAAGGTGCCATATTTATAGCCTTTTTCAAATTCAAACCACTTGAATCCCTCTATACCTCCCTCATTAATGCATTTTTAGCGGCATAATTTCATAGATATGCCCCTTAAATGCATTTCCCTCGCTCTTTTTAATGGCAACATCGCTGTCAAATCTACTGTAGTTGTTCCAACATTCACTTTTTGGGCAATTTGTGCAGGATCCCCCCTTATGGAACAACTACATCGTCACCATGTTCCTAAAAATCACGCAACCCTCCTTCGATAGAATTTTTCCTCAGCAAAGTAGTTTATAGTCCTGCATTCTCTTTCAACTGCTAAAAGCACTAAGACTTTCCCACTGTCATGTAGTCATTGCGCAGGGGTGAGATGATCCCTGTAAACTTGTAACTTGCTCCCATTAAACCTGCAAGTAAACACTTACCCATTCAACTTCACTAGTTGAACTGCGCCACCATCCGAAATATCCTTAACCACATACGGTCCTAGCCAATGCGCCTGAAATTTCCCTAGAAATTTGGTAAAATTCTTGTCATACATCGGGACCAAATCTCCATTCTTGAAAGTGAACCACTTAATGTGACGATCATGCCATGCCTTTTCTCTAGCTTTCTGCACCTGCCGATGAAAGCCATCCAAAAAGTTGTATTCCTCTAACGCAAATAATTTCATTAGACATTCTTCCATTACGTCGTGATCTTCCATCTTAGTTACTGCTGCGATCCTGAGGCTAGGAACTATATAATCCATCGACATCACTGTGTCATGTCCATAAACTACTTGAAATGGTGTTTTCCCAGTCAATTTCTTACATGTTGTCCTATATGCCCATAGAACTATTGGTATGCACACATCCCAATAATTCCTATTAACATTGCAGACCTTTGTTAGGGCATTATCCAAGATCTTGTTGAAAGCTTCGATCATTCCATTCGCATGGGGATGATACGGGATACTCTTCTGATGGTACATATAGAATTCTTATGTTAAGGTTGTAATTGTCTCATTCAAGAACTGTGAACCTTGGTCACTCATCAGAATCTTCGGGCATCCAAACCTGGACAGGATAAATTCAAATATAAACTTCGCAGTAGTGTCTGCACTACAATCCTTCACAAGGATGTGCCTCAGCCCATTGGGTTAAGTACTTTGTCGCAGTGATAATTTAACATGTTGTCGTCTTCTTCCCTAGTGGCTGAATAGGTCCAACGAAGTTAATGGCCCATTTATCAAATGCTTGTAGTGTGACTTTTTGATTTAATGGTAGTTCATCCCTTCGCAATGGCCTCCTGGTCCTTTGATACACATCACATGCACTGTAGTATTCCTTAGAATCTTTATGTAATGTAGGCCACAATAATCTTGCCCGTAGGATCTTCTGCATAGTTTCCTTACCTGCATAGTGTCTTCTAGCGACACCACCATGTGCTTTGGCTAGAATACTGTGTCTTTCGTATTCAGGCACATATCGATGTAGAACTTCATCCAACCCCATATTATATAGTTGTCCTGCAATCACGGAAAAATATGCAGCCCAGAAAACTAATTCCTTTTTTTTTTGTGTCGTATAGCCTTCAGGAGCTATGCTAGTAGATAAAAACTGAATAATGTGTACAAAATGCTCATCCAGAACTTTGACACCAAAGAGCTACGTGTTAGGCAACCCTTCATCAATATTAGTGGGATATTCGCCATTCTCGATTGGAGAGAGGTGATCCAGTCCAACATTCAATCTCCTAGGCTTAACTATCACTTCAAAACCATCTACAGACGCCCCCCCCCCCCAACACAGGCTCATTGACGAAGTATTTCAAAGCATAACGGTCTATGTACATTTTAAAATGTGCACCTAGCAAATAATGGTTGAATTTCTATAGTGCATGAACCATGGCCAATCCTTCTTGCTCTGTGGTTAAATAGTTCTTCTCTGCCTTAGATAGTTTTCAACTAGAAAAGGCAATTGGGTGATCAATATATCCTACCCCTGGTTGAGTTAAGATGACTCCCAAGGCTATACAAGATGCATCCACATGCACATGAAATTCCTTCTTCCAATCCGGGAACACTAGGATTGGCACCCTAACCATCTTTTCCTTCAGAGTATCCAAGCTCTTCTAACAATCATCGTCCTAGCAAAATGTAGCATCCTTCTTCAACAACTTCTCCATGGGCACAGTGATCTATGCATACGCCTTGTTGGGCCTAAGAATTATCCTTAAAATACGTCCACTTTCACTCCATTCAACATCCACTTTCTCTCCACTCACACATTTTCTCACCTCTATTCCACCACCATTTCATCACATTAGCTTCACTTTCATCATTAAATGGGTTATCATTGTGTTTTCCAAAATATTATTAATTCTTAGAATTTTTAAGAGAATTTTTGGTTAAACTTTAGAAAATAATATCCATACACTTATACCTAACAATTAGAATGAGTTTTTTGACATGTGTAGGTACAAAGGAAGCTTCTAAGGCACCCTTATGTAGTACTCTATGTTCAAATTCGAATTTGAGGAGATCATGGACCTCATGGAGAAGATCATGGAGGATAGGGTTATGTGTCACCATTGGTTGAGAGATATGTGGATTTGAAGAGGTAACAGTGGATCGTCATTATGAGTTTGTTATCTCATCTTGTTGTATAAATAGGATTGTTATCTCCTTCATTTGTAATCTTAATTTTTAGAATTTATAAACTTAGTCCTTCATTTGTAATTTTAGATTTTAGAATCATTGTAATGTAGAGTTTAGGACCTCTTGGAATGTGGAACTTGGAACTTGTATTTTCAATTTGCAATTGATGATAAATAAAGTGGATTGGATTTTCTTCTACATTTGACTTCTTTCTAGGTGTGCTTGTGGAGCTATGGAGGGCCCCCATTGCCTCACTTGCATGCTCGTTTTTTTGGTAAACTTTCATTTTATGTTTTCTTGTGAATTTCATTAGATTAATTATTGGTTCATATGTTTGAAATATTAACGAATGACCTTTCGTAAGAAAGTATTAATGTCTCTTTCAATGAATTTGATTTGTTATTTAATGTTTGATTTCATTAGTTTAAGTTTCTGATTCATATGCTTGAGATATAAATGAATAGTCTCTTGTAAGAGAGCTTTAATATTTCATGCAATCAACCAGAATTAGGTTTAAGTGCTTTAGTTTCATTAGTTTAAATAGTTTGTTGATTAAGATGATTAGAAATATTAATGAACAATGTCCTGTAAGGGAGCTTTGGCATTTCTTCACCTAAATTATTTTAGTTTGTCTCTAAGTCCATAAATATTGGATGATCGTCGAAGTTTACTTACCCGAATTGATAGTAAATGAAACTCTAATTTGCATTCGCATTTTAGACCCAACACGCCTTAATAAACTTAATGTAGTACCCAATATGACCCAATGTGACATGTAGCTGCTTTACATTCCTAGGGGGCTCCAAATTGATAATTACGACAATCTTAGCAGGGTCTACCATCAATCCCTACTTACAGACAACATGGCCTAACAATATTCCATAAGGTACACAAAAAATGCATTTCTTCAAGTTCAAGGAGATCTGATACTTTCTACATGTATCTAACATCACGCGTAAAGTAGAGACATGTTTCTTGACCAACCAAAATATTGTCCAATCATGGAAGTAGACTTCCAAAAATTTATGAACGAATTCCTTGAACGCTGCAACTACCACCCTTGAAAATATCACGAGCATCTTTTAGTATGAAAGGCATGACTGTATATTGGAACAACCCCATTTTGTAGCGAAGGTAGTCTTGCTTCTATCCTTCGTTGCAACCTTAATTTGGTGATATCTCGAAAATCCATCTATAAATGAATAAGCTTCCTATCCACCAACATTTTCGAGAAATTCATCTGTAAATGACGTAGGGAATGGATCATGGACACATGCATCGTTTAAATTCTGTAGATCTATGCAGATCCAGATATCACCCTTCGTTTTCTTCTCTTGGACCACCATAGGACTAACCCATTTTGACTCTTCTATGGGTTCAATTATTCCTGCCACGAGAATCTTACCGAGTTCCTCTCTTACCATTTCCTTGTATTTTGGATTCAACTGATATGGGCACTGCTTGACCGGCTTCACATCTGGTTTTAGATTGATCTTCATCATACCCAAATCTCCTACTATCCCTTTCAAGTCATAGAACATAGTTGGAAATAAATCCTGGTATTCATGTAATAATTTAGCGATCTTATCCACTATGTCTTCATTCCAATAGTCTCCAATGTTCATGAATTTCGATTCTTCTTCTGAGCCAATATTTCATGTTTTGTGCACATCATTTATGAGATATCAGGGATCTCTTCATCAGGTCCACCAACTTCACGCAGTCCCTTTGACTCAGGGATATTAATATTTCGCGGATCCTCATCACCTTCTTCCATAGAAACATTGTAACATTCTAAAGCATGTTGTAGCTACGTACTCCATTTAGGATGTACCCAAGTGATAGGCTCCATGGGTGTTCAGAAGATGGCTAATTTAATCTCGTAAAGTGCTTCATCAATGCATTCGAACCCATCTTCAAAACTGAATGTCAGCAAGAAACTTTCCTTCATTTCACCCAATCAATAGTCCTCTATCGCAGCTCCATTTCTAAATACCAGTTCTTTGGGATAACATCCAGGGTCTGAA
This sequence comes from Pinus taeda, assembly GCA_000404065.3. Classification (NCBI taxonomy): domain Eukaryota; kingdom Viridiplantae; phylum Streptophyta; class Pinopsida; order Pinales; family Pinaceae; genus Pinus; species Pinus taeda. Next base: position 75,428 of record APFE031683760.1, read on the forward strand.
TAAAGATGTGCACCCACTCTGGTTGAGGGACCTCACCCCACTCCTTAGTCCATCGATCTAGATGTTCGCGCGGATCATCTTTTCCTGTGTACTTTTCAATGAGTCAGGTGATCACGTAGCCAAATATTAATTGCATCATTCTACGATATTCCTTCTAGTTGGAAAAATTATCCTTGTGTGTACCCCACCATCTTGCAAGCGTAGCTCTCAATGCTAGATCTAAGGCCTGGAACCAGTGTTCCTCTGGTACATCCCTTTCAAAATGGTCAAGAAACATATTGACATCATCCAATCCATAATAATAGGGTAACTTAGGTACCTCAGTAGATATACAACATAGCAACTTTGTACATCGATTACATTGCAGCGTAGAGACCTCATGCAACCGATTTTGATAGTTTTATAACTCTTCACTTGAATTTGATTGATAGGAATTGTCCTTCTCCCAACTGATCCTTCCATCTGCAGTAGGATTGATCCAATCTTCATTTCATGTAGTTAACTTATATATGTGCTCAATTCCTTTGTCTTCATAATAATTTTGGTTTGGTTCTGTGTATCATGCACCTTCTGCAGGATCCAATGGAACAATCACTCGAAGATCATTCTTTTCAAATACCATGCTCCGCTTCTTTAATTAATGATTGCGTTCATGTCAAAGGCCGAATCAATTCCGATCAATGCTCGGTATGGATTAGTGTCATCTACTATTCTATAACTTCAAAATATGCCCCTGCTCTTGCACCTTCAATATCTACAGTTACCCCATGTAGGCGACCCATCAGAATTATCTTTTGCTGGTTCGCCATGCGCAACTAAATTGGTGACAAATGTAACTAAGGATTCCCCATACGTTCTTAAGTTTTCTTTGGAAGTATGTTAGCATCAAAGCCCAAATCTAGGATTACCTGGTCCATTTCGATATCACCAAGCTACATAGTCAACTGCATCTCCCTACTAGTTCTCTTCTTGCTTCGGTTCATCTTATTGATTATGTGCTATTATGGAAACGACTTATCCTTGCTAGCGCAATTATCTATCATCTCTTGTAGTCCTTCTACTTCCTTCTGATCTCGTAATAAGTTCATGTAGGTCTGTAGAAACGATTTTAACACTGTGGGATCTAAATCCTACGCCGCAGTAACTTTTGTAGGTTTCTCCTTCTGTGGGATTAGTGGTATCTATTTCTTAGATGTAGAAGCACTTGGATCCATAAAACTCTTTCTTGCATCCATGAATGTCTTTTTTTCTCTATGTAAATCAAACCTAGCATTTTTCTCACCGACTTTTCGAAACCATAGATCTGATTTTGGTTGTTTTCCTTCGACCTTGTCTTCACAAGTGGCTATACCACTTTGCATGACTATGTTGATACTGGGATCATCTTCGAATGGATCAAATCTCATGATCTGAATATTCTGCGTCAGTTGTTGCTTCTTCTTCTCCTGCATCTTTTCAATTAATACCAGGCAATCTTCTATAACATGATCAAATTGATGACAATATTGACAAGAAGGGTGAGTTGGATTCTGACAGTCATGCACAAAGTGTCCCGGCTCTCCACAGTTGTAGCAAATGATCTAATCCCAACCTCTTCCAACTCCTCCTCCTCATCCTCTTCCCCATCCTTGGAATATTCTGCGAGTTGTAGGTGAGCCTTGATCATTCTATGCACGGTTTTCAACTTACATTCTATACATCAGAGTCCTGTCCATCATTAGTTCATAGCTTCGACAATTCCTTTCGTCATGACCAACAGATTTACAAAAGTTACAAAAGAGTTTCTTTGGAGACTGTATAAACTTCTGTAATAGGGAACAATTATCTATCTAATGTTGTCCTGATACTTGGTAGATGCTACATCAGGTACTTGTGTCATTTCTTGATCCAACAGAATATTCTATCTTCAGCGAATTGGGACCTCCCGTATTTATATAATCCCAGAATATAGGGCACTGATATTTATGATGACTTTTAGCCTTTCACTTCGTGCACAAAACTTTAGAGTGTGCTTTCGATTTAACCTCCTTTCCCTTCTTCAGATCCTGCAAATCCATACAAGCTTTCTAACTGTGACTAGATCTGTTGAAATCCTCTATTCATGCCTTGGATCGGTGAAACTTCTAGCTTCATCGCGATTTACAACACTTCAGCCTGAGACCCAATCTTTCGCTGAGATAACGAAAATCTTAAGTGAGGTAATAATGAAGCTATGTACCAGTCCCTATGTTGTTCATTTGAAATCTGAAGATTAGCCTGGCTCAGTAAGAACTTCAGTCATTGATCTATATCCCATGTAGAATCATTAACCCTCTTCTCTATCTCCTTGATTTTGGTCACACATTGAGCTTGCAACTTTGGCTTCCTAAATTCTACATTTAGCGCATACTTTGTATTAGCTAACGAAGCAGCCGGGTGAGTCGTGCTATATCTAACGTACTAGGTAAGCACTCTGTCCTGCAGCACTATAACCAGTTGTGCTTTCTTCATATCATCTTCGTTGACCTGCTACGCTTTCCACACAATGTCTGCGACAAACCAAAACTGATTGGGGTCCTCTAATCCCTGATCCTTGAGTACACGAATTTTTAATGTATTCACCAAACTAAACAAAAGAGGTGGAGGTGGAGGTGTAGTAGTATGAGGTGGAGGTGAAGGTAGAGGTGGAGTGGATGGATGTGGAATCCTAGAAGTACCTGATTTATTGATCGTGTCGCACCCCTAGGCGTACAAGGGCTACTTCTTTCTTCCTTACTTTCAGACTCTCCCAATAAGGGATTGTATTTACTTTCGATGAATTTGTCTAGATCTACTCTGAATCGCTTTCCGCTTCACATATATCTAGTTTGACCCCTCTTAAACATTAAGGTAAATCCATAATCCCTTTTTCACACAAAAGTATTTTAACCTAGGTTTTTAGCGATTTCAGGTACTTACCTCTCAGATATTTGAAGAATCGGCGTTCAACTTAAGACACAAATGTATCTATTGAAAATTCAGTGATGAAACCACCCAAGATACTATCAATCCAATAATCAACAACCCTTGCAGCCTCATAATCAGATCCTTCAAGATGTTTGACTAATTCTAGAGTCCACACAATAGGATCATCGTGCTTCCACGTAGGTTTGCTATCCACTAATTTGGATAGCAACTCGTGTAATTCACAAGGGAATGTTGAAAACAAAACTTCATGTACTTCTATGTAGAGATAACCCTGTAACCACTTTTCTTTTGATAAGAGTGGATTCTGATTCTCTCGAGCTGCAAACTCCTGCAACTTCCCATCTATCCACTTCTTAATTTCCTTCTTAGTTGGTATCCACTTACGCCACATCACACATCCCTCAGATAGATCCCGGTCTTGGCAACATAACCATTTGTTGGCTTGAAGGGTCTTGGACCCAAGTTTAGAGTTAGCTGCGCTAACTCAAAAAATCCCTACACTACTAAACCTTTTGGCAACAACCTGCTTAGCGCAGGCTACAGTCTCACCCGAGGCAGTATTTGGGGATGTTAGAACCATGTTTCCACATCTAGAAGGCTATGTGATGTGGGGTTAAGGCGTTTCTTCAGTTTCAGGCTTGATTTGACTTTCGCGAACCCTTATCCCTAGAATCCCCTAACTTAAAGCGATTTTCAGTTATACAGAGTTATGAACTTTGTGTAAGCATCTAGTCATGCATAAAATAATGTATAATAGTAGATCTAGGTCTTCACAGAGAAATTAAGAAAAAAATACAAACAAATGACATTTAATTGAGTGTAAATACAGAAAACACATAAGTGTATAAATTGGATGCAAAATTGCTTCAAATACTCTTTATTATTTCAGATCTTCAATATACAAGCTTTCTAGATCCTGTGCACATAGCTGCAGGGGCCTGCACACTCATCTGTAGACTTACCAAGGTCTCCACGCACACAGCTGCAGAAGCCTTCCCCTTCGCCCAAAATATAGAAAGATCATACCTTTTCAGACTCAAAAGATATCCAATCTAATTTTCTTCTCCCCTCATACTTGCTAAGACAACCCTTTATATACTTTTCCCTATTACAATACCATGGTCTGAAAACCATCGGCGGAGCTTAAAACAATACAAAAACTAAGGGGCTTTGGCCTTCCTAAAGCCCCTTGACTCCTAGTGACCTGCATTACTCGCGCTCCGCTCCTCAAAATGTGGAGACTTTACAATATCTTATCAAAACTTAACCTAGGGGACCCCGTCCCAATAGGAAGTGATGGAAAAAACAAGAAATCTTTGTCAAATTCAAAGTATGAAATTGTATTTGAGCATTTTTAGTATGTTATGATTGGATCTCGGAAATTATAAGATTATTAACAATTTTCATATGATCAAAGATGCTAAATTCCAATAAGGTTTTGGTGAAATATTAAAGCAACTTCTATTTATTTGGTATTCATTGATGTAAGTGCAATAAATCGCTTTTATTTGAAGAAAAGCACAATAATTTGGTGTTGGTGATAAATGTGAAATAAATGGTCTATATTTTTCAATAGAAAAATTTGTATGATACTAATTATAACAACCCAAACATTAATGATATAAATAATGCACACACTCATATGATGCCCTACAGTAAATATCATCAAAACTACTATTATCTACATATCTATTTCACATTTCAAAATTGATTTATATTATCTATTTATCTACCTATCAAATTTGCAATGATTGCAACAATCTAAATGTATAAAACTTGAATTTTCTATCATCTAAAGTTGTAACTTTAGTTTCAAATAAGTAAAGCATCTTGTCACAAAACAAGCTACAAAATCACACATTACATGATGCTAAAAATAAAATAAACCATGCACCTTCCAAACTAATTTGACATATGAAACTTGAATTTCCTATCTTCTAATGTTGTAACTCTAGTTTCAAATAAGTAAAGCACCTTCACATTAAACAAGCTAGAATACCATACATTACATGATGCTAAATATAAGGACACCATGAACTTCCCAAAATGATTAGATATATATGCCAAAGAACTAAAGAACAATAGTGAAATAAAAACTAAATCCAATTATGTTGATCTTACAAAAAGCTAGCCAAAAAAATCTACAAAAACCCCATTTATTTGAGAGGAAATGCAAAAAAATTAAACAAAACAAAAGCTGAAAATGATTAAAATGATAAAATACTCATAATGTGAAATAAACTAAGGTAAAAAAAATTATAATCCTAAACACAATAGGACAGATGATATTGAATTGAAATAAAATTAAGAGAGACTGAAGAGTTAATGCCACTAAACCGGGTCAAGAATCTTCCAATGGCTAAAAACAAGATACAACTTTGGTGATAATAATTGTATCTACACAACACCACACTTATGATTTAATGTCCAAAATCTCCTTTGGCTCACTACTTGGGAATCCTATCTTTTACTCTAATTTACCAAATCTTTCTATGCCACTATCACTACACACTAAGCCTAATCAAACTCTAAATTGTTATCCCAAACATACACTAAAACTCAATGATAATTTCCTTTAAAACCTAATTGCTAAGATTTATTTGGAAATGGCAACAACTTGCTTAAATAATTGCTTTGCCTATGCACATAACATAGATAAACTATTTTATGCATTTATGACTACAAAACTTCAACTTGATATTAAGGGAAACACAAATGAAAAAACCATTAAATATCTACAAAAGCATTAAAAAGAAAATAAATAATTACTATAACTGTGCTCAAAATCATTGAACAACAATCCATAACATATTTAACTATTATATATATATATATTCAAAGATTTTCATTCTATTTGTTTCACTCACCTTTCCAAAACCTAATAATTAAATAAATAAAAGTATTATAAATCTTTGTTTCCTACATTAAATAAAAAGATAAAAAAAATAAAAGAAAACTTTAAAATTAAAGTGAAACCGAGTTCCTTATTTACAAAAATCTCTTCACTCATTCATCCTCATGTTGAATTAGCACTTGCATGTATGAAAACAAAAAATAAGATCTCTATCGTAAATAGTTTCAACAATAATATGATAAAGAGTTTCAACAACATTATTTCATGAAATAATTACTTCTTTCAACTTATAATCAAAGCTTAAATGAAAGTCTTAAAAAGTTTCAACAATACTATTTCATGAAATAATTATTTCTTTCGAATTATAATCAAATCACTCATTCATCCTCATGTTGAATTAGCACTTGCATGTATGAAAACAAAAAATAAGATCTCTATGGTAAATAGTTTCAACAATAATATGATAAAGAGTTTCAACAACACTATTTCATGAAATATTTATTTCTTTCGACTTATAATTAAAGCTTAAATGAAATTCTTAAAAAGTTTCAACAACACTATTTCATGAAATAATTATTTCTTTCAACTTATAATCAAATCACTCATTCATCCTCATGTTGAATTAGCACTTACATGTATGAAAACAAAAATAAGATCTCTATGGTAAATAGTTTCAACAATAATATGATAAAGAGTTTTAACAACACTATTTCATGAAATAATTACTTCTTTCAACTTATAATCAAAACTTAAATGAAAGTCTTAAAAAGTTTCAACAACACTATTTCATGAAATAATTATTTCTTTCAACTTATAATCAAAATTTAAATTAAATCTTTTTAAATGTTAGTGTAAGTAAATGTAACTCTCCATTCCATAGATTCATAAATTAAAACAAAAAAAAACAAACAAACATAACTATCTCAAGTATTAACAACAAACCAAACCCTATAAATAGTGAATACCTCTTCCTCATCAATGTGAACCCCCACAACATTAATCCTACTATTCCTTTGAAAGAAAAGGACGCACTTGAAAACTGCATTAAGAATCACTGAACAACATTAACTAAACCTCATTTTGTGTCATCACATCATATGGATGCTTTGATTCTTTACTCGTAATAAGTGTGTAAATTAAATATTAAATCAAATAATTAGGTCGATTGGCTTTTCTTTTGAATTAGTGTTCTCTGTCTGACATCTGTGCACAAATTTTTAAGCAACCTTTTGCTTTCTACTTGACATGTGTGTGCACCGCTGAAGTTCCAGAAGAGTCTGTTTGAATTCATCATGGATTTTATGGATGATAATGTGCTCGGCTCCCACTGTGACGCAAATCGTTTCAAATCCGAGAGCGGCGAAACTGAAGCACGTGACCTCTCCTCCTCAACAATAATATCCCCCACATTCTGCAGATTATCAGAGGCCATAACTCTAGAATCTGGAAAAGCCACAGAGATTCAACTTTTCGCTTGCCGAAATTGTAGAGTTTATTGAACCACCCCAGTTTTCCATCCCTTTGGGATTTTCTTGGCTATCGATCTTCACGGCAGGTGCTGGTTAGGGTTTGAGCTTCTTGGCCGCTTTCGTCTTGAGCTTCATCTAGTAAATGCAGGAGACATCTGGCGAGCCTGGCTCATAAGTCTTGAAACTATTGATGTCACCACCCTTATTACTAAAAATAGGACTATTCCTTGGGAATGAAGGAAAATGAGGGTTTCTTGTAGCCTTTACTAATGAGCCTGCATCGAATTCTGGCAGAAAAATCTTGAATCCTGAATCTGGGAGTCCTGGTTGGAGATTTAGAAGCTGTGCAAAGAAACTACACCCTTGAATTGGTTTTGAGTGGCCATTTGGTATTACATTGTATTTTTTTTTGTTTTGAGCGATAAAGAAGTTACAACAATGGAGGAGTCATCTCTGAGATCTCATTTCTTAGAGAAAAAAGAGGAAAATCGTGGAGCAATAAGAGATGGGCCTTTTATTTAAAGTAGACCAAATGATCTTTTTCTAGATGCACATGCACATTTATTCTCAAATCCCTAGCAGCTAGATCAAGAAAGTTGGACATAATCCAAAAATTTGTGGACTATTTCAGGCACTGTGATTATCACTACTATATGTCAGTGTTCGCTATGAGCTATCACCCAGACCTTTGCTAGGCATTTAGGTACTGTTGAACTAGTTGCAGTTGGGTCTTGAAATGTTAGTTTCACTTAAATTCCTTTTAATTTTAGAATTATTTACTACTCCTGTTTTTATGTTATAATATTAGTTCTAGAATTCCTTTCCACTCCAGTTTTTATGTTATAATATTTGACAGATTCCTGTACACATAGTTGAAATAACTCCTAAGAATTTAAGGGGAGGGCTTACAACAACAAATCAAGTATGAAGCTTTGATCACATGATCCGTTCTTTACAGTCTTTGATTAATTAAAATGGATAATTTTTATTTGAACTAGAATTTGTAACAACAACATTGTAGTTCATTATGCAAAAAATGAAGTCCTATTCATTTTAAAAACTTTAGCATCATCGTTTTCTGCCTCTCATGGCAATTTTCCATAACCATTGGCATTTTAATAGCATATTTTCTTGGGATGCTAGATCAATGGCACCTTCTTGCTATTATAGGTCATCATCACCATTAAACATCTCTTAACCATGTTTTTCTTATCAAATATGATAATATGAGAAACAAAGATTGTTTCCATCTTGGTTGGAGCCTAATACAAGATATAAAGTACACAACCATACAAAATGTGTGAAAGGACCTTCATTATATGATTGTTGTAATTTCAAAGATTAAAAAAATTGAACTTATTTTAACATGTATTTATAGGAATCATACCCTCTCTTCTTTTGGTATCAAGACTCTTCTTTATTCCAGAGTCCCCAGGTGGTTGGTGACTAATTATTCCTTTCCAATGTCATTTCTTATAGTACATTTCCATAGGCATATTTTTATTGAATTTTTATTGGATTGAACTTTAGTTTCTCAAATTCGACACCACATATGCTCTTACTGAAATCTTGTATCATCTCAAACGGCTGATTGATTGGAATTCGGAGTTGTCATATGTACATAATACAATGCTTGAAAACAATAAAGGTTTATAAATTTAAACATAATATGTAGCAACATAATAAGAGATTAAATAATACAAATAAATTAGAAGGGAGCATCTAGGAAAGTTCAAACTTTAGATATACACTACTATGCAGAATTCAAGGTGTCATTTATCATTATAGTATTCAAGGTGTCATTTATCATTTTCGTATTGATCAGTGTCATTCATTGTTTCAGGAAAAATTGGCCATGACAAAAAATTTGAAGAAGCATTGCAAGCCCTTCGTGGAAAGGACTGTGATGTTTTTGATGAAGCAACTGAAATTAGGGTGCTTACTGTTACTTTAGGCTTTCTGCCTATAAATTATAATTTGTTAAATAAGTAAAAGAAATTGTCCAAAAATATACTAACCTTAAATTGTTGCAGCTGGTTGTGGAGGAACCCGAAGGTAATTTGATTCAGAATAGTGAAGAATACAAAAAAAAACAGTGATATTTATTCATTGAGTTGGTTATATTTATTCATGAGTTTAGTTGCAATGATACTGAGTTTTTTTTTGGTATTATTCAGGAATATGTAGAGGAGATGGGTAAAGAACAACCTTTCTGGACGAATCCCTTCTTCTATAAAAAAAATTTTATTAAAAGATTTATGACTTGAGGCTCTCAGAAAATTCTTTGATAGGCTTAATCTCAATGGAGATAGGAAAGATTAGTAATTTACAAGTCATGATAGACTTGAGTGGGAATATTTTGTCTGGAACTATTCCTTCTTCACTTGGCAATTTAATGATGCTTGAGGTTCTCAATCTTTCCAACAACCAACTTAGCAGTCAAGTTCCTGATGAGATTGGGAATCTTAGAAGCTTGGATGATTTGAACTTATCCAATAATTTTCTCCAAGGACAGTTGCCATTGAGTGCTTCCAAATGGCGTTGGATCTCTTTTGCTGGAAATCCCAGACTCTGCAAAAAGTCATTGGATCCTTGCTTGCAGACTTCTCTGGAATATTCAAGATCTAGAAGGAATTAATTGACAAAGGTAGCAATTTTTGGCATCTCAGTTTCAATTGTTAAGTTTAATCCTTTTGGGTATCATTATGTTCTTGGTTTTTTCGAAAATTTATGCTATTTGGGCCAAAGAAGCTTCTTCCTCTGGCTCAGTTTACCATAATCGTGACTTTGAATTGAACAATTAAGAATGTAGATGGACATTTGAAGACATAGTTGAAGCAAAACACAAAACACGAGATGCTTATGACATAGGGTCATCTGGGAACCATAATTTTCCCAAGAGAATGTGCATATGCTAAAAGAACCACAAGGGAGAAAGAAGTTTGCAGAATGGGAATTATGCTGATGGAATACATCCTAAAAGAAATAGACATTTTTATGATGGGCTTCATGACTTTTTCTAAATTGCAGTCATTTTTCTTTGGGAACGAATGGAATACATCCTAAAAGAAATGGACGTTTTTGTGATGGGCTTCATGACTTTCTCTAAAATGCAATCAGTTTTCTTTGGGAACGATAACTACATAGGTTGTTTCCTTTGATGAGATGAGGGAAAGATCATTCATTTAGGCTGACTATGAGCACTTAACTTTTTGATATATCATTATGTGTGCAGCTGATCGTGGCATTATAAGTTGATTACCTACTATATTTTTCAACTGTATATGTTTATTACCTCAAAACCAAGTTTCTTGGAGCAGAAGAAATTATTCTACTTGTAGTGGTCCTCACTTAACTTGTTCAGTTTCCTCCAATGATGGGGCCAGCCCACGTGGTCCCATCGTCGCACCCTTTCCACTTAGCTTGTACTGTTGTTTGATATTGATTTACGCCGGACGTTGGTCAGAGATATTTTGATTATCAATCTGTAGGCAATTAATGGTCTGTTTACGGAGGGTTTGTTGGCGGTATATGCGATGGGCACCTGTACTGTATGGGGATTCTAAACCCTGCCCTCGTATAGGGTTTCCACCACCTTTGATTTCATTTGGTCCTGTGCTGGTTTGTTGCCTCCTTCCGTGAGCTCTCGGCGATTTGGTGATTGTTTACAGTGGTTCCTTCCTGTGATGCTTTGTATTCAGTTGAAATTTGGTTCCCGGATTCTGTATGATACAAGTTGGTAGTTTGCAGCTTCGACGGGAGTTCTGTTAGTCGGTCCGAGGTTTTTTCTGAGTCTGTTGAGCTTGTGTGCTTGTGGCGGTTCTCACAACATTGTTTGTCCGATTCCTCTGGTGGAAGTGTCTCGGTCGTTTGCAGGATTTGGAAAACTGGTAAGGTTCGTTCCCTGTTTGTGTTTAGACTGTCCAGGGTTTTCAATGGTCGATTTCTTTTATGGGTTTCTACTGTGCGTCCTCTGTCCAATTTATGGTCTGGTCTTTGCTGTCGTTATCTCTGTGTGTCGATTTTCATTTTTTTGAGAGTGGTTTTGGTCTCGTTCTATAGCGACAGTTCACTCAGGCACGGTCTCGACGAAACAATGGCGTTGTTCGTCGTCGTTTCCTGCTCCAGTGCAACTGGTAAGTGTGCTCTCTCTGCTATTTTTCTTTACCTGTTCCTTCTTCGGCCTCTAATGACTTTGGCTCCTTGCGAGCAGGGAAAAAACAAAATATCTGTGCTCGAGTTGGTCACGGCTCCTTCACTTGTGTTGGTCACGACTCCTACCCTAGGTAAGTGGAACCCTTCGTATCCTTGCTTGTTCTAAATTTAAAATTTATGTCGAAACTTTGCAGGTCCTTTCATTGGTTTCTAATGCTCGTCCTGTGATGTGTTTTGCAGGTGCAGCAACCGAGGGTTTCGGTGCTGGGGCCTTCGACTACTCCAAGACAGTTCCAGGTAGCTTTGCTTTATTTGTCTGTAGTTGTTTATCTGAGTCTCTCGGCATATGAGTTGGTTTGGCTGTAGGTTTCGAGTCACTGTTATATGGAGTCCTGTTCTTGATAGGGTCTCTGCCAAATATTGTAAGCGTCGGTTTGGAAAATGTATGGAATTTGGTTTATGTGGATGAGGGTTTACAGTTCCCAATCCACGAACTGGGTTTTGTTCTCAAGTTGTTTTTAAATGTGGAATATGAATGGACATTAGCTTAATGACTGTAAATGAATTTCTGGAAATGAAATTTTGTTATGCTGTTAGGATTTGCATACCTGGGTTGTACTATGGTTGTTCTTTTCTCTGTGTTGGCAACTCTGTCTTTTCGTATGTAAAGAAATATTGAACGACTCCCGTTGCAAGCTGTGGTTCCTCTGTTATGACTGTTTGCAGACAAACGTTGTTCTTTTTGTTTGCATTCGATGAATTCGATATTCGAAGGTCTCTTTACTTTAATTTCGTTCTATGACCAAGCTTTTATGACATTTACGTAGTAGTTTCTCTGTTAAAAAAAATTCAGACACAAATAGAACACTATGAGGATATATGCACAAAATTTTTTTGATTATTTGTATTCTTCCTCTGAGTATAACTCCTTCTGTTCTGAACCCTTGTTTGTGCTTTGTTTCACTCTTTAATAGCACTGTTACAACTGTTCTAACTATTGGCAGTTTGTCCAGTTTGTCAATTAGTTACAACAGTTAGTTTTCATACTGAATTTTTGTTTGATTTCCCAGTACATTTTTTTTATCATGACTTTCTACAATAACAACTTATTTGTTTCAAAACAATGACCCTAATCTATTTATTACATTTCTTAATTACATCCTATTACAGTATCTCTAAATAACTTAATAAAAGAAAAAAAAGGAAATTAAAAGAAAACAAGTATGTTTCCCACTACATGAATCAATCCCTCTGTCCTCTTCAGAAGCCATATTCCCTTACTTGCGTCTTTGCCATGTCAGCTAGAAGCTCCTGCATCAGGCTCCCGGGGTAAAAGAAATTCATGGCTCCGTTCCATGAGCTCCTCCACAGAATAGCCATCTTTTCGTATCTGTGCCGCGTTGAGCCATGAGCTGTCCTCCATTGGACGGTCTCTCCACTTGACGAGGTATCTCAGATATTCCTTCCTGCGTGTCTTCTTGGCTACCTGTGTGCTGAGAATTCCTTCAATCTCATGGGATTGAGCCAAAGGCATATGCCTCATCCAAGAACTGTCTCCAACTTGGGTGTCTCGTTCTGGTCGTACCACACTGTCTTCCTCCGCTTGGGCAGTGTATGGAAACAGGTCCGCCACATTGAAAATATGTGATATGCCTATATCAGGTGGCAGTTGAATTTCATAGGCGTTGGCTGAGAATTTGCGCAAGATTTTGTAGGGACCAATTTTTTTAAACTTTATTTTATTGTACGTAACCTTATGAAACTGTTCCTTGCGCAAATGCGCGAGGACCTCATCTCCGACATTAAATTGTACTTCCCTTCGCCTTGAATCTGCTTGTTGTTTGTACTTCTGTGCGCTGTCCTGCAATTTTAATTTTACATGTTCATGTTATTCGCTCATTGCTTCGGCAAAATCTTCTCCATCTGCGCTTCTCCGTTCTAATTTTCCCAAATCTCGTAATTCATGTATTCCCTGAGGGTGCATGCCGTACAAGATTTGGAACGGGCTATGTCCGGTGCTACGATTGGGCGAATCGTTATAAGTGAATTCTGCTTGTGTGAGAGCATGATCCCATAACCATGAATTTTCCCCAGTCAAACTCTGCAACAAATTTCCCAAACTCCTGTTCACCACCTCCGTTTTCCCATCAGTCTACGGGTGATACGCAGAGCTGAAGTTCAGTTGCGTGCCCAACTTTTTCCACAGGGTGCGCCAAAAGTGTCCTGTGAATTTTACATCCCTGTCAGAAACGATAGAATTTGGTAGGCCATGTAATCTAACAACTTCCGTGAAAAACAGGTGAGCTACATACGTGGCATCACTAGTTTTCCGGCAAGGAATAAAATGAGCCATTTTCGAAAATCTATCTACCACC